>PVJS01056304.1:0-12389 GCA_004027185.1 Glis glis | reverse complement strand
TTTCAAAACTAACTTTAAATTTCTTTTTTTTTTTTTTCAGTACTGGGGATTGAACCCAGGGGCATTCTACCTCTGAGCTACACCCCCAGCCCCACTTTTTTTTTCTTTACTTTGAAACAGGGTCTCACTAAGTTGCAGAGGGCCTCACTAAGTAGCTGAGGCTGGCCACGAACCCGGATCCTCCGGTCTCAGCCTCCCAAGTATTGGGATTACAAGCGTATGCCACCACGCCTGGCTTAAATTTCAATAAAATACTACTTGGACCAGGTGTCCAAAGCTAAATCAACCATTCCCCCTCTTCTACTCACCCCTGCTTTTGCTGTAGTTTATTGCCTTTCCTGAAACCAACAGCCCCAAAGTGGGATATGAGAAAGGTACAGAAGGGCAATAGTTTACTAATCCCAGAAATAAGAAGCTGCCTCAAGCTGGGCGTGGTGACACATGCCTGTTATCCCAGTACTTGGGAAGCTGAGATAGGAGAATCACAGGTTCAAGGCCAGCCTCAGCAGTTTAGTGAGATCTTCAGCAACTTCACAAGACCCTGTTTCAAAAATAGGGGGGAGGCCTGGGGGTGCAGTATGGATACAGAATGACCCTGGGTTCTATCCCCACTACCAAAAAAGAAAAGAAGAAGCTGCCTCAGAGCTTGAGCTCCACAATCCAAGAGGAAGAAGACTTCTAACCACATGCCTGGCATCCTTAGTGACCAAGTAGCAAAGAACATCAAAATAACCTAAAAAGAAATACTAGCTTCGAGTTCCCACCTATACACTCATGCTTCACCAGTGTCACCTGCCCAAACCCATTTAAATCTTCTATGTCCTACAAATCAAGGCCATTGACATAGAAACCTAGAGTCTAGGTCTCACCTATAAGGCCAAAGCAGCATTTGTCCATATCACTCAATAACTATAAACAGGAAAACAATGCATATGTACTAAGACACTGGTTTTCACCTGAAACTTCTCAAAATGCTTATTTATGAGGTTATTAAAAATCTATGGCGGCTAGGAACACTAATGCACACCTGTAATCCCGGTTAGTCAGGAGGCTGAGGCAACAGGATCCCAAGTTCAAGACCAACATGGGCAACTTAGCAAGACCCTGTCTCAAAATACAGGATAGAAAGGGCTGGGGATGTAGGTCAGTGGTAGAGCACCCCAGGATTCAATCCCTAGGACTGCCCCACACACACACCCAAAAACATGTGGTGGGCTGGACGTTTAGCTCAGTGGTAGAACACTTGTCTAACATGCCTGAGGTGTGCTTGATCCCCAGAAACACCAAAAATCAAATCTGTAGCTAATAATCAGTATCACTCTTAGAACCTTTCCCCTTTCTTTTTTTTTTGGTGGTACTGAAGATTGAACCCAGGGGCATTCTGCACCCAAGCTACACCCCCAAGCCCTTTTCACTTTTTGTTTTCTGAAACAGGGTCTCACAAAACTGCCAAGAGTCTTGCTAAATTGCTGAGGCCAGTCTTGAACCTGCAATTCTCGTGTCTCCACCTCCCAAGTACTGGGATTACAGGCATGTAACACCATGCCCGGCTAGAACATTTCCTTTTAGTAAAGCAATAGCTACAATCTAAGAAGCCCAAGGAGAATGGAACTACACTGGCCACTACCGTAACCATCAGCCACATGTGGCTACTTGACATGTGGCCAGTGGAACTGAGATAGGCTGAAAGTATTAAATACACAGCAGATTTAAATGACCAAGTAGATCTCATTCAGAGTAAATTTCTCCAGGATGACTTAAGAATGTAGAATTCTTACAAATCTCCCAAAAATATGAATATTACAATTAGCCTAACAAGCCCATCTGGCTCCATTTCCTGCATTTAAGAGCTGTAAATTCAATTACTTTCAGGGAAGCCAGACAGATGATGTAAATGAGCCAAGAGACTTAGTAACAGAGTGAGGTAAGGACTTTGGCAAACTAGAGAGCCTAAAATCCTATAAAGATTATTTTTTACATACGCAAGCCAAAGCACTGTGGTAGGGATAAACCAGCTGGGTATTATTGTTTGATCCCAGTCTTCCAGGATCAATGAAGTACCTGGTTAGTGAACTTACAGCTTCTAGACATTTTTAGCCTCCTGACCTTCCACAGCACTGATTGGGGCATACAACCACACAGTGCTCCAAACCTTTGAATAAAAAACCACAACCCCTTCCAAGCTTAATTGCTAAGGCTCCACTGCACTGACCACCCAAACAAGCTAATTCTGGTTGGCCCCTCAGGGAGGGAAGTTTCCCTGTACTTCAACCATACCCTCCCCTGCAAGACTTGTGGCATGGCTCTTACTTGCCATAATCCTCATCTGGGATTTGATCACAGGCTAGCACCAAGTAAATCTTCTCCAACTATATCAAAAACCACTTCTAGCCAGGCATGGTGGTACACACTTAAAATTCCAGCTACTTGGGAATGTAAAGCAGGAGGATTCCAATTTCAAGGCCAGCCTGGGCAACGAAGCCCTCTCTCAAAATAAAAAATAAAAAGGGATGGGGATGTAGCTCAGTGATAAGAGTATTTGCCTAGTATTCACAAGGACATGGGTTCAATCCCCAGTACTGCCAAAAAAAATAAGCAAAACAAGGGGAAAAAAAAATCCCCACTTCTAGGCCCAGGCCAGATCGTCCATGCCTTGGTATGTAGCACTTTGCTCAGAACAACTATGTGAATAGTTACAATTCTGAATGCAGGGTGCAAGAAAAGAACCTTCTGTATACCCCGGAGAAGTCACACAACCTTAAATTCCCATTCTGCAGTAATGTAGGCTCTAGAGCCAGAAACATCTGGGTTCAAATCTTCACTCAAGTTACTTAACCTCTCTGAGCCACATTGTCCTTACTTGTAAAACTATAGGGTTGCCACAAAAGTGCAATTAAAGTATTTACCACATGGCATAAGCACTCTAAAATACTAGGTTTTAGCTGGGTGTAGTGGTGAACACCTGTAATCCCAGTACTTGGGAGGCTGAAACAAGAGGATCACAGGTTCCAGACCAGCCTCAGCAATTCAGTGAGACTCTTCAGCAACCTAGCAAGACCCTGTTCCAAAAAACAAACAAACAAAAATAAAAACTAAAAAGGGCTGGGGGTGTAACTTGGAGTTGCCCCTGGGTTCAATCCCCAGTACCACACACATTCAAAAAAAAGGTTGTTTTGTTTTTCGATACTGGGGATTGAACCCAGGGGCATTCTACATCCAAGCTACAACCCGAGACTTGTTTTATTTTTTTATTTTGAAACATGGTCTTGCTAAGTTGCTGAGAATCTCACTAAATTGCTGAGACTGGCCTCGAACCTGCGATCCTCCTGTCTCAGCCTCCCAAGTTCTAGGATTACAGGCATTTGCCACCATGCCTGGCTCCTCTCAACTTTTACACTTCAGAACTTACTCTACTCTACATAAAGACCACAGATAAGAACCACAATAAGCCGGGCATGGTGGCGCACGCTTGTAATCCCAGTACTTTGGGAGGCGGAGACCGGAGGATCCGAGTTCGCGGCCAACCTCAGCGCGCATGCGCGGGCGTGTGCGATTTACTTCTCTCTCCTCTCTCCTCCCTCTCTCTCTCTCTTTTTCCCTCTCCCTGTCCCTCTCTCTCTCTCTCTACCTAATGAGGCCCTCTGCAACTTCGTGAGACCCGGTTTCAAAACTAAAGCATACAAAAATAGGGCCGGGGGCGTAGCGCGGAGGTAGAACGCCCCTGTGTTCAATCCCCGGTACCGCAAAAAAAAAAAAAAAAAAAAAAAAAAAAAAGAACCACAATAATCATAACTGTCTTTTATCCACTGTCATTATTCCAGTGTAGCTGGTACCAAACACCATTCCAGGTGCCTGATTTGACATCAGCTCACATAATCTGTTCAATCACCCTAAGTGAAGTATTAGCCTGCCTCACACATGAGGCAGAAGTTCAAGGAGGTTAACTGACTTGTCCCAGGAAGACATGATGGCAGAGCCAGTCTCACTTTTCCCCAGATCCATGTAACCCAAAACTTGTGCTTCATCACACTAGACACTGGCTGAGCCGAGAGCAGCAGTCCCAAAAAACCTAGCACAGATGCTCCTGGAAAAACAAGATCAACTTGCTGGCCACCTAGCCTCCCCACTGACTGCTCTTTACTGTCTCCTCTTTTTCTCTGAAACTATTTCCTGTGTACATCCATGCCTCTAAAGAGATAGTTACAGGGAAATCTACCTTTTTTCCAGCAAGTGCCCAGAGAGTGACTCAGTCAAAACAATCATCCAAAAGCAAACAAACAAAACAACCAGAAGGATTCATGGGGAAATGTTTAGAAGTCTAAATTTTGGCCGGGCATGGTGGTGCACCCCTGTAATCCCACTACTTGGGAGGCTGAGACAGGAAGATCGCAGGTTTGAGATCAGTCACAGCGACTTACCAAGACTCTCGGCAACTTAGCGAGACCGTGTTTCCAAATAAAAAATAAAACAGGGCTGGAGATGTAGTTCAGATGTAGAATGCCCCTGGGTTCAGCACCCCCCACACGCACACACACACATACATCTAAAACTCATTCTGATCTTCAGAGACTTTTTTTTTTTTTTTTGCGGTACCGGGGATTGAACCCAGGGACGTTTTACCTCCGAGCTACACCCCCGGCCTTTTTTTATACTTTATTTTGAAACAGGGTCTCATGAAGTTGCGGAGAGCCTCACTAAGTAGCTGAGACTGGCTGTGAACCCAGATCCTCCTGTCTCCGCCTCCCAAGTACTGGGATTACAAGCGTATGCCACCACGCCCGGCTCTGATCTGCAGAGACTTCTGACACGTACCTTTAGGATACTGAATCCTGAAGACATTTCAAATCACTGAACTGTTAAGAACAGACCAGAAGGACAAAAGTTCTTTCATACCAATTTTACTCTCAATTTCTTTTTTTTTTTTTTTTTTTTGTACTGGGGATTGAACCCAGGGGCATTCTACCTCTGCGCTACACCCCCAGCCCTATTTTTTATTCTTTATTTTGAAACAGGGTCTCGCTAAGTTGCGGAGGGCCTCACTAAGTAGCTGAGGCTGGCCGCGAACCCGGATCCTCCAGTCTCAGCCTCCTAAGTACTGGGATTACAAGCGTGTGCCACCATGCCCAGCTTTTACTCTCAATTTCAGTCTCTAGAAAGTAACTCTCCTTTATCTTTCACTCCAATTCCCAGACAACCCTGAAAGTATTCCAGAAACATCCAACAGGTTTCTGTTTTATGGGCTGGTTTCCAAACAGACAGAGGTTTCTGTCACACTAAATACAGAAGTGCCTGACCCCTTCTCCTCCACTCCCACCTGTGCTTCCTACACTGCAGCTAAAGCAATCACTCATGAGGATTGTAGACAAGGCAATCCTCTACAAGAAGGAAAGCCTCCCCTGGGCATAGCAGCAAGGGAAGACCCAGAGTGACTCATGCCCTGGACACAGGAGATGCCTACCTGCTGCATCAATTCAGCTGCTTCATCATCCCCGTTGCCTACACCAGGATTCTTCCGCACCACTCCTGGGCCGGCCTTAGGAGTCGCAGTAGTTCTCTGTGTTGAAATGGGTCTCTGTGGAGCTGAGAGAGAATTAGAAGTTTTTAAGAGAAAGAATTTTAAAAATAAACACAAACCCACAAGACACCAACTGCTTTCCACAAACATTTAGTGAAAGGAATCAATGCTAGAGAGACCCAGCATGCAAGACAACACCCCCATGTGTGCCTCAAGTGGTTTTTATCCTGGCAGCAGAGTTAAGTACCAATTTTAGCCACACTCTTTCGTGCTAGGAGTAAGTCCAATGAGGCCTTTTCTTTGCTGTGGTGAACAGGACTATCATCTGAAAGAGGTACCGTCATGCTGATGCATACAGATGATCTACCTTAAATCAGCTTCAACCAAATCCACAAACAGGGCCACTTCATAGACCAAAGGCAAATGTCATGCCAGTAGATCACAATCTCAGCAGTTGATGTATACCCTGTTTCCCACCTGGAAAACTAAATGCCTTCTCACTCATAACCTTAGATTCCTTGAATTAGAGAAGGGAAGGAGTCCATAAGGCTAGCAGAGCTTGCTCTTATCACTATGACTTCAAAACCTCTACTTACTCACCTTTTAGAAAGATCAGGAGAGAATTTATAGACTAGGATTTATAGACTTCTCTCAGTATTTTAGCCAAAAACAAAGTAGTAATGTAGTCAACCTAACTACAAATTAAAATAATCAGAATGGGTTACCTCAAGATAAATGCATCATTCATAATTTTATTCATGTAGCAATTATTCTGTAACACTTGTTTATGATGTCAGACTTAAAAATTTCTAATCTTCCTGACACCCCAAATTTATAATAATAAGCATTTTGCTCACAGTAACAAAAATTTCCTCTGGATGGCTCTCTAGTATATGTTTATCCTAAAGGCTAAATGTTTACTGCAAATCTCCATACAACTGTTAGTAGCACCTGAAATATGAAATGCAGAGGGTTACCTGTGCAGCTGCCCATTCTAAACAGCTAAAGAACAAAAGCATGCAGTATCTGAGCAAACTGGAAGCCTCATATACTGCTGATGGTACTGTAAATGGTTCAGCCACTTTGGAAAACAAGCAACTCTGCAAAAAACTAAACACAGAGTTACCACATGGCCTGGGAATTCTGCTCCAAGATATATATTCTTGGGTATATACCCAAGAGAAATGAGAACATATGTCCACACACTGAAACTATACTTGAATCTTCATAGCAGTATTACTGATAGCAAAAAATACAAACAACTCAAATGGCCATCAATAAATAAATGAGGTGTAGACATAAGTGAAATATTATTCTGCAATAAAAAAAAATGAAGAACTGATAAATGCTACAGAACTGATGAATCTTGAAACTATTATGCTAAAGCCAGGCATGGTGGTACATGCCAGTAATCCCAGTTCTTAGGAGACTGAGACAGGAGGATCCCAGGTTCAAGGCCAGCATCAACAATTTATCAAGACCCTCAGCAACTTAGTGAGACACTGTTTCAAAAATAAAAAAAAAAAAGGGGCTCGGGTGTAGCTCAGAAGTGTAACAGCCCTGGGTTTGATCTCCAGTACCAAAAAAAAATGTACTCAACCTACCCTCTCTACCAGAGGGATCAGCCTTTCTCAAGATACCGTGGGAGCCAGGCATGGTGGTACACACCTGTAATCCCAGTAATTGGGAGGTGGAGACAGGAGAATCACAGGTTCGAGGACAGCCTCAGCAAATAGTGAGACTCTCATCAACCTAGTGAGACCCTGTTTCCAAATAAGAAATAAAACTGGGCTAAGGATGTAACTCGAAGGTAGAATGCTTCTGATTCAATCCCCAGTACCACAAATTAAATAAATAAATACATAAATAAATAATAAAAGATGCTGTGGGACCATAACTAATGTTATAACTAATATAACTCCCTGGAGACCCCCAGCACTGGGGACATGGGGTGGGCGAGCCCTTGGCCCCGCCCCCGAGACCCCCCTCCCGACACTGGGGACCTGGGATGGAGGGGGCGAGCCCTCGGCCCCACCCCTAGAGACCCCTGGCACTGGGGACGCCCCGGAATACCCCACTACTGAGGTCACAGGAGGATGAGCCACAACCCCACAGTCATGGACCCCACAACTCCAGACAAAGACAGAAAACCTCAGATGAGCGAAGAAGGCGAACTAACGGGGGGAAGACAGGAAGGAAGGAGAGGGAAACAAACTGGTGCACAGGATGCACATACACAAAGATATCAAAGTCAACTACTATGCTGAAAACGGGAAGGAGGAAGGGGGAGGCAGGGGGGTGGGAATTGGGGAGGGCTAATTGACCGATGAGTACATATATACATCAACCACCCTGAAATCCTTCAAGATGTATGATTGCAATGCACTAATAAAACCTTTAAAAATATGACATATAACTAATGTTCTTGCCCTCGTCTAGAAAGGGAGGAATCAGCATCTGTAGAACATGTACCATACCCCAATATATACACAAGTTCTATGAATATACTACTGTAAACACGCCTTAGGAAACTTATCAGCAATACCTTCTCTAGAGGGTCGCTAAAACCAGCTTCCCCAACTCCCAGCACTAGAGCAAGGCATGGCTGTTCCGCAGCTAAAGCAATAGGGAGAGCAGGGGAGCCATGAATGAGCACAGGAAGCTAGTCTACAGACAGCAGAGAACAGTCCATAAGAGACCTGGAAAGCTCCTTCAGGGCCTGGAAATCCAGGAATTCAACTGTAATTTACCTTCCTAGGGTTCTGTGAAATGCCCTTGCTTTCCACATGACTAAAACTCTTATGTAAGCTAGCCTGATGGATTTGGGGTTTTTTTTTTCTTCTTTCTTGTACTAGGAATTGAATCCAGGGGTAGTCTACCTCTGAGCTACACTCCCAGCCCAATTTTATTTTTTATTTTGGTGTGTGTGTGTGTGTGTGTGTGTGTGTGTGTGTGACCAGGGATTGAACCCAGGGGCATTCTACCTCTGAGCTACACCCCCAGCTCTATTTTTTATTCTTTATTTTGGAACAGGGTCTCACTAAGTTGCAGAGGGCCTCACTAAGTAGCTGAGGCTGGACGTGAACCTGCAATCCTCCTGTCTCAGCCTCCCAAGTACTGGGATTACAGGCATGCGCCACCACAACTGGCAAGGGATCTCTATTTTATAAAACTAGAGAGCTAGATGGGCTTTGTGGCACATATCTCTAATTCCAGTACTTGGGAAGCTGAGACAGGAGGATCACAGGTTTGAGGACAGCCTCAGCATAATAGACCCTCAGCAACCTAGCAAGATCCTGTTTCAAAATAAAAAATAAAAAAGGACCGGGACATAATGCAGAGGTAGAATGCACCTGGGTTTAATCTCTAGTAACTAACACACACACACACACACACACACACACACACACACACACACACACACACAGAAACCTAGAAGCCAGGAGCAGTGGCGCATACTTGTAATCCCAGTACTTGGGAGGTGGAGACCAGAGGATCCGGGTTCGCGGCCAGCCTCAGCTATTTAGTGAGGCCCTCCGCAACTTCGTGAGACCCTGTTTCAAAATAAAGCATAAAAAAAAATAGGGCCGGGGGTGTAGTGCGGAAGTAGAATGCCCCTGGGTTCAATCCCCGGTACCACAAAAAAAAAAGAAAGAAACCTAGAGAGCTTTGACAAAATAGCATACAGTAACTGATTCAGGCCTCAAAAACAACCCGCTCAGCAAGGACGAGAATTCCGGTTTTACAGAGGAGGATACTGTGGGGCAGAGGTGAAGGGGCTCACACAGGGCTGCAGAGAACAAACACAGATTTGCCTCATGCCAGATCGCAAGCTCTTGCCACATGCCATGGATTATGCTTTTGAAGATCCTTAAGATATGGTTACCCAGCCGGGCGTGGAGGCGCATGCTTGTAATCCCAGTACTTGGGAGGTTGAGACAGAAGGATCGCAGGTTCACAGCCAGCCTCAGCAACTTCGTAAGGCCATCTGCAACTTAGTGAGCCCCTGTTTCAAAATAAAGAATAAAACAGGGCTGGGGGTGTAGCTTAGAAGTAGAATGCCCCTGGGTTCAATCCCTAGTACAACAACAACAACAAAAAGATATGGTTACCCAAAAAAACTCTGATTTAAGGCTGGGGATGTAGCTCAGCAACTGAGCACTTTCCTAACATCACAAAGACGTGGGTTCAATCCCCAGGACAAGGGGGAAATAAAATTATGGTTCAATATTAAAATGAATGAATACTTGGAATACTATTATTGGGGAATGACGTTTAGGGGTTGTTGGGTTTTTTTTTGTTTTTTACCTGCACTGCTAGAGCTGAGAGGTTTCTTCGGTTTATTCAGAGCTGGAGCAACAAGGGAGGGAGCCACTGCAGTTTCTTGACCTTGTCTGGCAGCTACAGGGTCATAGTCTTTTCCATCATAGTTTGCGTCAAAAAATTTCTTGAACCACTGAACAAATTCAAAATTGTCCTGAAATTTTCCTTTTACTAATTTATCCACCGGAATTATCTGCAGAGAAAAATCAAGACAATTTAGGCCAAAGCAAGAGGCTTTTATAGCAAACATCAAACCTGTTCATGCCTCAAGTGAATGTAAACCTCTGCCAAAAAGAAAAAAAAAATATTTTAGAGAATGTAGTGCTAAGGCCCTAGAAGTTCAGAGAGCAAGCTGCATTCAGTTTGCCTTCAACAGAGTACCAATCCCTTTCCAGTCCCTCAAATTTATGAAAAAGGAGTATCATGTAAGTCATATATACGTATCCGAACTCTTCCTGTGTCATTCCATCATAAAGAGTAAATCCCCCATGTAACTTGCGCCTATCACAAAGTATGAAATTCATAGCACAAACCAACCACAGGTATCTACAATTAATTGTTAAAATTTGGGCTGAGCCGGGCGTGGTGGCGCACGCTTATAATCCCAGTACTTTGGGAGGGGGAGACCGGAGGATCCGGGTTCGAGGCCAGCCTCAGCTCTCTCTCTCTCTCTACTTAGTGAGGCCCTCCGTAACTTCATGAGACCCGGTTTCAAAAAAAAGTATAAAAAATAGGGTCAGGGGTGTAGCGCGGAGGTAGAACGCCCCTGGGTTCAATCCCCGGTACCACAAAAAAAAAAAAAATTTGGGCTGGGCATAATGGCCCATGCCTACAATCCCAGCACTTGGAAGGTTGAGACAGGAGGATCACAAGTTTGAGGTCAGCCTCAGCAATTTAGCAAGACTCTGTTTCAAAATTAAAAAATGAAATAGGGTTGGGGATGTAGCTCAGAGGTAGAATGCCTCTGGGTTCATGGGTTCAATCCCTTGAACCCAGAATTAATTCTGACTTGAAAATAGTCAAGATGTAGAATCAATCCTGGGAGAGATTTCTACAAAACGACATATTTTCCATGTAATTCCATTTCTATTAAAACAATGACTCTATAAGTTACTTTTCTTATACAACAATACAGAGTAACAAGTATTACTTCAAATCAGTGAGGTGTTGATTAGAGCTGAACTATCATTTAATCTCCAAGAATTAGAATTGCAATGCAATTTACTATAAAAATTAGTATATTATCTCAGCACTTGGGAGACTGAGACAGGAGGATGGCAGGTTTGAGATCAGGAGGCAGGAGGACGGCAGGAGGATGGCAGGTTTGAAAACCCTATTTCAAAATAAAAAAAGGGCAGCCAAGCATGGTGACACATGCTTGTAATCCCAGTACCTGGGAGGCTGAGACAGGAGGATCGCAGGTTCACAGTCAGCCTCGGCAACTTAGTGAGGCCCTGTTTCAAAGTAAAAGAATAAAAACGGGCTGGGGGTATAGCTCAGAGGTAGAATGCCCCTGGGATCCATCCCCAGTACCACAAAAGATATACATAAAATAAAAAAATAAAAAAGGGCTGGGGGTGAAGCTCAGAGGAAGAATGTTCCTGGATTCAATCTCCAGTAAAATTTTACCTAAGAAATAAAATTTACTTACTTTGTCAACTCCCATTCTCTTAAAACCTGCTTGTAGTATTTTGAAGTTCTGGATATATTCGTGTTCTAGCTTGGCTTGGAATTTCACTTTCTTCAAGGCAATGGAACCAGGGAACAGCATGTCCATAAACTGACAATAGGCAGCCCCTAAACAAACACAATAAAAACACAAAAGTACTATAAACACTAGGTCACTGAATGATACTATTTTTTTTTCTTTTTGCGGTACCGGGGATTGAACGCAGGGGCGTTCTACCTCCGCGCTACACCCCCGGCCCTATTTTTTATACTTTATTTTGAAACCAGGTCTCATGAAGTTGCTGAGGGCCTCACTAAGTAGAGAGAGAGAGAGAGAGAGAGAGAGACGGGGGGGAGAGAGAGAGAGAGAGAGAGAGAGCTGAGGCTGGCCGCGAACCCAGATCCTCCGGTCTCCGCCTCCCAAAGTACTGGGATTACAAGCGTGCGCCACCACGCCCGGCTGAATGATACTATTAAAGAAGCATTGTAGCCAGGCATGATGGCACACACCTACAATCCCAGTACTTGGGAGGCTGAGACAGGAGGATTGTAGGTTCATGACAAGCCTCAGCAATTTAGAAAGACTATTTCAAACAAAAAAAAAAATTTTTTTTTTTGCAGTACTAGGGATTGAACCCAGGGGCATTCTACCTCTGAGCTACACCTCCAGCCCTATTTTTTAATTCTTTATTTTGAAACAGGGTCTCGCTAAGTTGCAGAGGGTCTCACTAAGTAGCTGAGGCTGGCCGTGAACCTGGATCCTCTGGTTTCAGCCTCCCAAGTACTGGGATTACAAGTATGCGCCACCACGCCCGGCTTCAAAACAAAACAAAAAAAAAAAATTTTTTTTTTTTGCGGTACCGGGGGGGGGGGGGGGGGGGGG
>PVJS01056303.1:0-12385 GCA_004027185.1 Glis glis | reverse complement strand
ACCACACCCCCGGCCCTATTTTTTATACTTCATTTTGAAACCGGGTCTCACGAAGTTGTGGAGGGCCTCATTAGGTAGAGAGAGAGAGAGAGAGAGAGAGAGAGAGAGAGAGAGAGAGACAGGGAGAGAGAGACAGAGACAGAGACAGAGAGAGAGAGCGAGCGAGCGTGCTGAGGCTGGCCGCGAACCCAGATCCTCCGGTCTCTGCCTCCCAAAGTACTGGGATTACAAGCGTGTGCCACCACACCCGGCTGAGATTTCACTCTTTAATGGCAGGTGTCAATACCTACAAGCACCAGAAGATCTTTTTTGATGTTGGTAGTCACCCATGGTGATGTCATGAGATATATGTAACTCCCAGAGAGTCTGGAAGTAGCGATGCACGCATCATTAATACATAATGATGTTTAAATGAGTTTTCTCATGCAGTCTGTTTAATTTAGGAAGCTTTTTATTGACAATAACTCTTTTGAAATGCATTATAGCAGCTAGAGAGAGACTCTACGGTCTCAGGTAGCATCTGGATGGGGGCAGAATCTGATGCGGGCTGATGGTAAAAAGCAAATAAAGGACACCAAGGGATGCTGATGTCTATTTATTTTGAAAGATGTAAAGAGACAGAAAGTAAGTAATTTCAGATTCTTTCCATACCTTGCAAATGGGACAAGATATAAATCCAAATGTTATCCTTGGACCAAGCCATCTGTTTTCCAAAACCCGCCGACAGCATTGTAAGTGGAAGACATGACTGCAGTCCAGCTTGAATAAAGAAACAAGAGGGATGTGAGCAAATACGATACTGATATTAACCACGGGACATTATTATTATTATTGTTGTTATTATTATTATTATTATTATCATTATTATTTTAGGGTACTGGAGATTGATCCCAGAGGTACTCTATCTCTGAGCTATACCCCTAGTTCTATTTTATTTTCTTATTTTGATACAGGCTCTTGCTAAGTTGCTGAGGGGCCTTACTAAATTGCTGAGGTTTCCCTGAACCTGTGATCCTCCTGTCTCAGCCTCCCAAATATTGGGTTTAAAGGAGTGTGCCATACCTGGTTTCCATGGGACATTATTAATTGGACCTTCAGGTTTTCCTAATTTTTACCATTCATATATTAATGTCACCAATATAAAAGCCACCTATATAAAATAAGCCTGGTTAGGGAGAAATACAAAAATTACTCAATTTTGTATCTCAGAAAGAAGAGGAAACTACCAATTTAAAGATTTCCAGTAGCTGGGTATGGTGGCACACATGAGTAATCCCCGCTGCCTGGGAGGCTGAGGCAGGAGGATTGCAAGTTTGAGGCTAGCTTAGGCAACTTAGGGAGGCCCTGTCTCAAAATAATAATGTAAACAGGGCTGGAGGTATAGCTCAGTGGTAAAGTACCCTTGGGTTCAATCCCCAGTACAAAAAAAAAAGATTTTAGGTTATTTGGAGAATATTCATTATCTTGGAATCAATCACAAGGGCTGAAAAAAAAATATATATATACAACTGACAAAAGTTAAAAACTTAATTAACAAATAAATTAGTAACTTCTATTTTGAAGTATATATTTATATATATATATATATATCAATATCAATTACATAATGCTATAAGATTTCATTCTAGATTTCAGAAATGAAGACTAGCTACTGGATAATCTAGTGACTTTCCCCCTTCTGAACATTTTGTACATGCTGTTGATTATACAGGCTCATACAAATCACAAATCAAAGTTCGACACACAAAATGAAAGCAGAACATAAAGAGACAGACTTTGCTCCTCAATCTATTAATAGGACATTTTTGCCCAGTGATATAAAAAAGACTTCAATCGTCTTTACATTTGATAATTAAATTTATATTTCCCTATGTTAGAGTTCAGATAAATTACAAAGCTGAGGCCACCTGAATAGCTGGTGCTGCCGAGAGCGCTTCAGTGAAGCAGATCATACACATGTCATCAGCATCTTGCTTCAGTGTTGTGGCATTCTTGTCACAGCCGTGTAGACAGGGTAAACAGTGTTCTTCATTTTTCACACCTCCACATGGATGGCCACAAGGATGTGTCTTACTACAGGCTATCTTAGCATATTCCTATTAAAGTTGAATTATAATGGTATACAATGATCAGAAAGGACACATATCCTGGTAAATATACTTATATATTAAATTTTCCAAGATTACATTCCTACAGGAAATATTTATTTAGAACAAAGTAACAATACTTATATTTATTTTCCAAATACAAATCAGTATTACTTATAGTCTGCTTTTCTTTTAATGTCATTTTTAAAAATTTCATTCCACACAAAAGAAATGCTGCTAAAAAGTGAATTATAGTTTTAATCTGTCATCACGCATAGGCATGAATCAAAAACTTCCTGATGCATAATCTCATCACCTGTTCCTCTCGACAAAATAGGGGTTAAAGAAAAACAAAACAAAAACAGGTACCTCTCATTATCTCAGCATTATCCAAATTCTTATTGCATGAATTGAGGAACCAAAATCATTTGGATAGCATGGAATATGTGTATACACATTCAGGATTTAAGAACTCTCAGATATTTTAGGGAAATTAATGAATAAAGGTAAAGAAATTGTAGTTCACAGATTTTTAACTGCTTCTAGTACAAAATAAAAACCATTAAGCACATATGATCATGGTAGTTAAGAAATATACAAAAAGTCTGGTTTGGGCTTGAGAGCCTTGTTTGATCCATTCCTGATCATTGACGTAGAAAACCAGACTGAGGCTGAGCTGTAGCTCTTATTTATACCAAGTAGCGGTGTCACGGTGCTCTTGTTCCCTGGAAAGGTCTGACTCTGTATTATATACGCACCTGGCAGTCTGCATCAGAACAAACACTGCCCACAGCAGATAACTCTGTTCCACTCCGGGACCCACAGAAGCGGCAGGCTTCTGAGCTACTTGTGGTGGGTTTGCCTAGGTTCAAGCAGAAAAAGAAAAATCCTCCTTAAGAACATGCTTTGTATGTATTGCAATATAACTAATTAAAAACAGACACACACATTTGTATCAGTTGCCATCACTGGGAAATTTTAGCCAAGGTTTTTTTTTTTTTGTGGAACTGGGGATGCAACCCAGGGGCATTCTATCTCCAAGCTACACCCCCAGCCCTATTTTTTTTATTCTTTATTTTGAAACAAGGTCTCACTAAATTGCGGAGGGCCTCACTAAGTAGCTAAGGCTGGCAGCGATCATCCTGTCTCAGCCTCCCAAGTACTTGGAATACAAGCATGCGCCACCACGCCTGGCTTAGCCAAGGGTTTTAAATTTCCCGAATTATAAAGTAAAAAATCACACACAAAAAGAATGGATAAGAAACTAAAGACATATCTGAAGCCAAATAAATTTTTGACTGGTTTACACTTTTCTAGTAAAGAAAGAGAATAGACTTCTAGTCAAGCTAGCAGACTGAGATGTGGCAAGCACCTCACTTTAAAGACACAATACCAGATGACTATAATACAAGCTGGGTGTGGTGGTGCACGCCTGTAATTCCAATACTTGGGAGGCTGAGAAAGGAGGATCACGGGTTCAAGGACAGCCTCAGAAAGTAGTGAGACTCTCATCAACCTAGTGAGACCCTGTTTCAAAAAAAAAAAAAGAGTTGGGGGTATAGCTCTGAGGTAGAATGTCCCTGGGTTCAATCTTCAGTACCACAAAATAACATAATAATTACACTATTATACATAGAATAAAAGGAAAAATTTAAGTATTTTTATATAATAGCAAAATTGCAAGGCACAGGACAAAGCCTATCATCAGAGTATGAAACCTGAAAACACAGGAATCCCTACCCAAGCAACTCTGCGATTTGAGAAGAAATTTAAGTATGTTTGAAATATTTATAGAAACCATAAATCAAAAAACAGAACAACAGGAAGAAAGACCTGAAAATTACAGGTCATGCTCATTTAAACACAGGCATACACATTCTAAATATAGTATTAATATAATGAATTCAACAATAATTACAGAAAAATTTTAAAAAGTTTATGTCATAAATAGCAGGATGTCAACATTAGGATATACATTAATGTAATATTTAGTAATGACATATCAAAGTAGAAAAAAGAATCAGCTATGAGAAAAAAAGGCCATGTTCTTATCACATGAAAAGTCACTCATGTTTACAGTTAATTTGTTCAGGTTTATGCCAAACTCCACCATCAGAAGTTTGTGTCAGTAGGACAAATGGCAGACTGTAGCTGTGCTGAACTGAGAATTTGTATGACTCAATATAACATTACAATAGGAATATACAAGATTTACTTTAGAACAAAAGTAAAATGAAAATTGCATGTTTTGGAGATAAAGGTACATTAAACCTATATAAGTTATTTTTTGTTTAGTGTAATGTCTATTCATCTTTGTTCATTATTTTATTAATATCAGTGGAAACAGTACCATTCAGAAAACTTTGAGAAACATTTGGTCTATAAAAGCTGAAAATATCATATAATCATCTTAAAAGTTAGAAGAGATCTTAGTGATCATTAGTGTAGAAATTTTATTGTGGGGATACAAAAACAGAATTAGAAGGAAGACAGCAGTGTGTTCCCTTCTCATCTATGGAGCCCCCGTTAGTGTGCAACAGGAATGTAAATAGGACAACTGTGTCTCTTTATAAATAACAATGGCTGGGCGTGGTGCTACACCCTTGTAATCCCAGTACTTGGGAGGCTGAGACAGGAGGATCACAGGTTTAAAGCCAGCCCCAGCTACTTAATGAGGCCCTCTGCAACTTAGTGAGACCCTGTTTCAAAATAAAGAATAAAAAATAGGGCAGGGGGCATAGCTTGGAGGTAGAATTGCCCTGGGTTCAATCCCCAGTACTGCAAAAAAAAAAAAAAAAAAAAAAAAAAAAAAAAAAAAAAAAAAAAGAAAAAAGACAATGGGTTTCACAGAGGTTAAATGACTTGCCAAGGTCACAAAGCTAGTTAGTGGCAAATTAGTTCTCTTGACTCAGTCTGATGCTCTTTCCCACATAGAACACTGTCTGTGTCTAGTAAACACAATTAGCAATCAGTGATCAATGCCAGAATTATACATCAGAATATCACTCAAAATTATTCACATTAGATGGACTAATATCTACTCTAGTCATAATTAGTAGGCTTGGTTCTTTTTTTTAAGGTATGATTCAACCTTTAATCCTCTTTACCTGTGTGTTCTCGGAATTCCACCATTGCCTTCATTGTTTTAGAATCTGCTAGTGCCATCAACCAGAACAATTTGGTTCTACCACAACCTTCATGAAGGTCAACCTTTATAGCTTCTTCTTCTTCTTTGAAGACCTGTTTCATTAAAGAAAAGGGAAAATCTATCTATTGCTCTGAGAGAAGTATAGAATTAATTATTTAATAATAATGGCTTTTAGCTGGGCATGGTGGCGCATGCTTGTAATCCCAGTACTTTGGGAGGCGGAGACCGGAGGATCCGGGTTCGCGGCCAGCCTCAGCTCGCTCTCTCTCTCTCTCTCTCTCTACTTAGTGAGGCCCTCCGCAACTTCGTGAGACCCGGTTTCAAAATAAAGTATTAAAAAGTAGGGCCGAGGGTGTAGTGCGGAGGTAGAACGCCCCTGGGTTCAATCCCCGTACCGCAAAAAAAAAAAAAAAAAGGCTTTCATTTATGAAGCACTGTAAGAAGTTCCAGATATTTCCATGTGGGAAACTTACAGCTAATAAGTGAGACAGCTGGGAGCTCAACCAAGGTCGCTGATTCCTAAGACTGGTTTTCCCATTCTTTCCCACATTTATTTCAAAATTCCCTGAATGTATTTCATGCTCTAGATCTTTATCAGGTATAAAGATAGAAACTGTCACCTGTCTTTGATGAGTTTTGGTTCGTCGATGAAGATGAAGGAACCTGTCACAGTCAGTACATAAATTTCCACAGATGTTGCATAAAATTATAGCTGCAGTTTCCCCATCATCATGGTTATCACACATAGGCTAAAATAAGACATTTTCACATGTTACATTAGATTAACAAGAAAGCCTTAGATAATCACACAAACTGAAGGCAATTGTGACTTATTTATAACAATAACAGTTATTCTAACCCCAAATTCAATGATTAATATGTTATGCAGCTTCAATGATTAATAAAGTGAATATCTATACTTTGCTTAGTGACTTAAGTATTTCACCATATATCTATATCTATATACATTCTATATGCTAAATGAGTAAATGATTCTTTTTTAAAACTTGGTTATTAATAAGAAAATGGTGAAAGGGTCTATATAATGTCTTCCCTTCTAGTGAACCTAAAGATACCCACCAAACCTGCTTTTAAGTACAGCTATAAACTGGTACTATTATGTCATATTGCCTCTCTTAATGCTTTATTTTCTCCCTACCATAAGACCAATTGCATTTTAGTACAAAATCTAGACATAAAATCAGAGGTTGGCTACAAATTCTGGTAGGATGCAAACATGACTTAGAGAAGGAGAAGCTCATTTATATAATTAAATAAAATCCCTTAAAGTTTCTAATAAACTATGAGGGGACTCTAAGTGAAAGAGACTTGTGAGATGAACTTGGTCGATTTGGACACAATTTTTCAAGAGTTTCACTAATTGTGTATTTTGATGTGCTGAGCTCACCCCCCACCCCCATAGCTAAGCTGAAGTTGGATAAAGAAAAGCAAAATAAAGCCGGGCGTGGTAGTGCACACCTTTAATCCCAGTACTTGGAGGCTAAGACAGGAGGGTCGCAGGTTTGAGGACAGCCTCAGCAAGTAGTGAGACTCTCATCAACCCAGCAAGATCCTGTTTCAAAATAAAAATAAAATATGGTTGGGGGCGTAGCTCAGAGGTAGAATGACCCTGGGTTCAATCCGTAGTACCACATAAAAAAAAAAAGACAGACAAACAGACAGAAAGAAAAAAGCAAGATAAAATTCTTAGACAATAACTCTGATCTTACCATTTGCTTTTGTTGTCCGTCCTTTCCCATCCATCTCCCTGAGGAGAGGCGATCGACATGGTCCTGGTCAAGTACACACAGTGATGCCAGAGCGAGCCAGAGCTATTGAGAGGGAAGGCTGTTACACTATTGAATGTTTTAGGAAACACTTGTAAAATGCTGACCATTAGACACATGACGATAGGTCAGTAAATGGTGGCTGAATGTGAAATTATATAGATGCTTCATGTCTCTCAAGTTTTCCTGATGTAGTACCAGGCATGCATGGTCATAACCATATGTGCAATTATTTGAATGCACATTAGGCATTCAAAAATTTACTGAACAAACGACTGTTTCTCTATTGAACCATCCTGTTTTCTACCTGACAGATGAAACTATCCTCTATTGGTCTATGCAAATCAATTCATTTATAGGAATAAATGAATTTGCTTATTAATATTTTTATACATCAATGCTTTCTCCACACTTAAACCATCTAGTGTCATCTGCCTGAGGTAGTAATTATAAAGAAGGGGTATAATGACTGCTTAATTTTGCAGTCCCATGAGCAGTTGGATATATATTAAATTCTTCTTTTTCTTTTTTTTAAATATGTGTGTGGTACTGGGGATTGAACCCAGGGACATTCTACCTCTGAGCTACACCCCCACCCCTATTTTATTTTATTTTTTGAAACAGGGTCTCACTAAGTTGTGGAGGGCCTCCATAGTTGCTGAGGCTAGCCTCGAACATGCAATCTTCCTGTCTCAGCCTCCCAAGTACTGGGATCGCAAGCCTGTGCCATCACACCTGGCATGTTTTGTTTTTTAAAAGTTAAGACCCACAAACCCAGTAGGTAAGCTATAGGGTTCTTTATGAGAAACAACTGGGCCATACAAAAAGGAGGAAGGAACCTTGTCTTTGGAAGATCATCAGTCTTATCACAGCACAATGCTACTAAATTTACTATGGTGAGCAATAAATAGGTCATTAGAAAGCTAATACACAAACACACAATATAGTTTAGCCTTTTCTAATTAGCATATCTTAGCTTTCTAAGTAATAACAAAAATGAGTGATACAGAACACTTAGTAACAAACAGTAATGACTACCTTACTTTGTTCATAATTCATAAATGCCTTTTATATTTTTTCAAGAAATACAATTTAGTAATACAACATGTGGACTGTGTTGATGTATTGACCAAAATCTATTTAAATCTATTACTAAAAAAGAAAATGCAATGATACAGACCAAATTAAAAAAAATAATAACAAAAACTCACTCTAGTTGTTGCAATGCATCTCACTGGAGACCTAAATTCTTCTTCCATCTTGGTCAAGGCAATGATGGTTTCTGCAATAGCATTTTTTGTCACTCGGGACCAAGCTTCTGACAGATGACCCTATTGAGCAGGACAGAATATTTTAATAACTAACCAGGAATATATTATCATAGTAGATTCTTATTTCTTAAGTAACATCTCTCCCTAAGAGGAAAGATTTGTTTGGAGCAAGGCCATGTAGTTTTATTTGTATTTTTTTTTGCGGTACCAGGGATTGAGCTGAGGGGCATTCTACCTCCGAGCTACATCCTCAGCCCTATTTTTTATTCTTTATTTTGAAACAGGGTCTCACTAAGTTGTGGAGGCCTCACTAAGTAGCTGAGGCCGGTCGCGAACCCAGATCCTCCGGTCTCTGCCTCCCAAGAACTGGGATTACAAGCGTGTGCCACCACGCCTGGCCTGACCATGTAGTTTTAGATTGAGGGGCATAAACTTTTTTTTGTTTGTGTGTGGTGCTGGGGATTGAGCCCAAGGACATTCTACCTCTGAGCTATACCCCAGCCCTATTTTTTATTTTAAAATATGGTCTCGCTAAGTTGCTGAGACTGGCTTCGAACCTGCGATCCTCCTGTCTCAGCCTCCCAAGTACTGGTATTACAGGCGTGCACCACCACACCTGGCTGTGCATAAACTTTTGAACTAAATTTCTTTATGATTCTATGAAAAATTCCACTTCTAGTCACTATTTTGATGATTTAAAAGTAAATACAAATTTAAGATCTCAATATTCTTTTCCTGTAGAGTTTGAGGGTATTTCCTCCTACGTTTGGATAAAAAAGATATTAAGGTATGCTACGTTCAAGAAATCTGGGTTATGAGACTTTGTTATTTAACATGAAATTTATCCAGCTAAGCTAATTATGTTAGATGAGTACTACTGGAAACCAAGAGCATAAGTGGGTTCAAACTACAATTATCTTTATCAATATGTTGACTTTTTTTGGTACTGGGAATTGAACCCAGGAGCACTCTACCTCCAAGCTACACCTCCAAGTCCTATTTTATTTTTTATTTTGAAACAGGTCTCACAAAGTTGCTGAGGGTCTCACTAAGTTGCTGAGGCTGGCCTCAAATCTTTGATCCTTTTGTCTCAGTCTCCCAAGTACTGGGATTACAGGCACGCACCCAGTGATATGTTGACTTTTAATGAACATCTGTGCTTAACTATTATAAAAATTTACATATTCCTAAACGTTTCCATACAATGAACATCCTGAGAAAGCCTTTTTGCCATAAAGGTTCATGCTGTTTGGGAAAAGCGACAGACTTTATCTGCCAAAAAGATTTCTCAATCTTTTTGCCATAAAGATTGAGAAAATGTTCATGCTGTTGGGAAAAGTGACAGACTTTATCTTTTCCCAGAATATCCTCCCACTTCTCAATCTGTTAAGGGCAGTTCAATTGCTCTTCCTCTCAAATGCCTCCTGCTCCCTCTGCCTCTGGGGAACCTACATTCCACACTACTTGTGCTCCTCAGGCTGCCTCCTGGAAATAAAACAGGAAGTGAGGATACTGACATTGATGGAGCAACTGGTAAGAGCTAAGAGCTCTGTGAAGTAGTTCCCTGTCCTCCACACACGCAGGTTTTCCCCCAAAGCCAACATCTTATGACAGTGGTATAAGACAATAATAAAGAAGAATAAAGGCTTTGTAAATGATGAGGACTGAAGAGAATGAGAAGTTTCCACTTCTGAAAGCTTTATTTTCCTTTCTGTTTGGCTTCTGGATGCAGGCTCTTTCTTAGGATCAGAAAGAATATATTTTATTTTAAGTTTTAAAGCCTTGGAAGACTTATGTAACTATTCTCAAGTAAGTAAATTGGGAAGTTTAAAATGAAAATAGTTTCTATCAATGACAAACTTATCACTCACTGACAAGACAAATAGCCCAGTAGCTAACATACTAAATGCAGTCTTTAATTAAAGCAAAATAACACTAATGTGGTCCTATCAATTCAGCAGAGTAATCTGCTGTCTGTAGCACCACACTGCTGCGACAGTCAGGAGGAGGAGAACTTACTGCCGCCATATCCTTGATAAGTTTGATGATGATCTCTGAGATCTGAGTAGGAGTTGATCCCTTCATCCACCAATGACTTTCCCCCCGTCGAAGGTAACTGCAGAGAAAAAATTAGTACTTAGAAGCCTAAAACCCATTTGATAGTTATTACAAATGAAAAAGATAAAAAATGCTACTTCAGTATGCAGCATTTTTTTTTTTTTGCGGTACCGGGGATTGAACCCAGGGGCGTTTTACTTGCGCGCCACACCCCCGGCCCTATTTTTTTATACTTTATTTTGAAACCGGGTCTCATGAAGTTGTGGAGGGCCTCGCTAGGTAGAAAGAGAGAGAGAGAGAGAGAGAGAGAGAGAGAGAGAGATAGAGCTGAGGCTGGGCGCGAAAGTACTGGGATTACAAGTGTGTGCCACCACGCCCGGCAGTATGCAGCATTTAACTGTTTCAGTGACTGAATCAAGTAAAACATTTTAAAGAAAGTTAATCAAAACATTACCCCAAATATATCTCTTCAATCTCAAGATAGCAACTATTCTGATTTATGTTGCCTTTCAACTATTTCTGTTTGCACATTTTTTTGGTGTATATTTTCTAGAACACTGATATTTGTAGTATAGTCTGCAGACTACAAGCTCTTTGTTTCCAGGGCACATGGAGAAAATAGGAAGCTTGTGCAACCAACTGTATCACTAAGCATGCTATCAGCTGACATTTTTATTTCCTAGCTAGACTATCAACGTGAAGGAAGTGATAAACTGATTAACATTCTGGTATTATCTGTTATTGTCATGGGTTGGCTCTATCATTTGAACTATTCCAGATGTCTCTAATTTTCTGCTGTTATACACAATTATAGAACATCCTTACATATATATTTTTGTGTACATGTATGCAAGTTTTAGAAGTAAAATTACAGGATATGTATTTTTAAAATATAGTGAGATATCATCAAGTGGACATCTAAAAATGCTGTAGCAATTTGTATTAGATGAAAATGCCTATTCTTCATAATGTTGCTAAAGTAGCAAAGATATGTTGCAATTGTTTACTCTGTTTCTCTGAAGTAGGTGTCTTTTCATTGTGGAACCAATGTAGGTGTCCATCAACAGATGAATAGATTACAAAATTATGGGATATACACACAATGGAATTCTACTTAGCAATAAAGAACAAAATTATCTCATTTGTAGGAAAATGGATGGAGAACATTATGTTAAGTGAGATTAGTCACTTAACATAATGTCACAGAAAGTGAAGGGTCATGTGTTTTCTCACATATGTGGAAGCTAGGGAGTAACTGGGATATGAGAGGGACTTTAGATAATGGAGGAGAAACTCGAGTGGAGCCAGGGAGGTGGTCTAGGGGAGTGTGTGTGTGTGTTGGGGGGGAGAATTAATGTCAACTTCCATTGACATTATGTACATATGTGAGAACACCGATGTCAGTCTCAATATCCTGTATGAGGCAGAGCGGGGAGGAATGGGGAGGGGGGGAGGGGAAAGCTCAGCAATTGCTGTGTGCATGCATATCACTATCACTATGAACTACATTATGGTATGAGACTATAATCTACCAATAAAGGTATAAAAATAGTCTAATTAAAAAAATGAATAAAAATTTTTATTTTTATACTTATATTAGTGCATTGTAATTATACATAATAGAGAGGTTCAAAGTGACACAAACATAAATGCATACAGAACTTAGTATACTTTCTTTGCATCCCACCCCTCTCCCAGTACATGTTAGTGAGATTGGTAGTAATACCTTTATAATATGGACACAGCATTTGAACTGTTTCCTTCCTCAACTCTCCTCTTTATTTTATTTATTTTTTTGTGGTGCTGGGATTAAATCCAGGGCCTTGCACATGCTAGGCAAGAGCTCTACCACTGAGCTACACCCCCAGTTCCTTACCTGGTTTTAAATATAAAATTTCAGATGCAATCTTAAATATGTCACCACCAACAGTATATAAGAGTTCCTAGCCGGGCGTGGTGGCGCACGGTTGTAATTCCAGTACTTGGGAGGCTGAGACTGGAGGATCCGGGTTTGTGGCCAGCCTTAGCTACTTA
>PVJS01056302.1:0-12378 GCA_004027185.1 Glis glis | reverse complement strand
GGAGTGTAGTTCAGAGGTAAGACACTGTGGTGGTCAATCTTCAGTCACACACACACACACACACACACACACACACACACACACACACACTTTATCAATGTTGCCCAAATTAGAACCAGTAATAAACACAAAATGAAGTTTAAAAAAGAAACCACTTATAATGCCATATACAGTATTTACAAAAGAATAAAAAAAGTTAAAAATCAATCTATTAAAGTCGGGTGTGGTGGCATACTTTCATAATCCCCATACTTAGGGACAGAGACAGAAAGGTTACAGGTTTAGGGTCAGCTTCAGCAACTTACCAAGACACTGTTTCAAAATAAGTTAAAAAATAAATAAATTTAAAAAACAGCTGGTATAGTACCTCAGAGCTAGAATGCCCCTGGGTTGGGTGAAAAAGAAAACCAGCTAGGCATGTTGACACATTCCAGTAGTTTTAGCTATTTTGGAGGTTGAAGTTGGAAGGTCAATTGAGCCCAGGTGTTCTGGGTCAGCCTGGATAACATAGGGAGACTGCATGTCAAAGAAAAAAAAGTACACAAATAACTCTTAAATATCCACATGCAATTGGGGCCCCAGATATGGAAACTCTCAGAACACTTTAGAAAAGCTATTGTAACTATATCATTTATAAGAGTATCAAATGATTCAATAGGAACAAATT
The DNA here is from genome assembly GCA_004027185.1 of Glis glis. NCBI lineage: Eukaryota > Metazoa > Chordata > Mammalia > Rodentia > Gliridae > Glis > Glis glis. The sequence goes on along the minus strand of PVJS01056302.1, from coordinate 11,711 downwards.
TGACAAAAGATATTTCAGACCTCTGACCTGACAGGGTCATAGAAGAAGAAGAAGAAGAAGAAGAAGAAGAAGAAGAAGGAGGAGGAGGAGGAGGAGGAGGAGGAGGAGGAGGAGGAGAAGAAGAAGAAGAAGAAGAAGAAGGGAACATTATTTTATTCTAATATGTTTTCTTTTATTCTAATATGTTCTTTTCTTTTATTCTAATATGACAATGTACTTGATTCACATGGATAGAAAACTAATAGCAGAATCAGCAATGGCAATCTCCATGTTCAGAGTATCCCAACAATAAGACAAGACTGGTTTAATACTAGAGATTCAAGTGATATAGCTAATACATCCTGTTGCAAAATAATCTATAGAATAACTTTCTCAAGTGCAGAAATGTGTTTGATAAATGCTCTGCTTTAGAAAGAGGAGTTGGGAGGGGAAAAATGAGGATTGAGGAAGGGAACAGTGGCAATAAGATTATGACTCTATAAGAAGATTTCACTACCAATCTCACTAACTTTTATGGAGAGGGAGGAAAGGGGAGTGGTGGAGGCTTATAAGGAGGGAAATACACCAAGTGATGTGTGCATGTATGTTTGTATTACTTTGGATCTCCCTAGGATGTATAATTGCATTGTACCAATAAAAGTATTTTTAAAATATGCCATGGTTTGAATGTGTCCCTCAAAGCACATGTGTTGGAAACTCAATCCCCAATGCAACAGTGCTGGGAGGAGGGGCCTCAGTGGGGAGATATATAGACCTGGAGGGTTCCAGTTGGTTTGCCTATAAGTGAGTGTGGAGTCAAGTGGATGGCACAAGCCTGTAACTCAGGTACTTGGGAGGCTGAGACAGGAGGAGCACAGGCTGGACGCCAGATATAATAACTGATAACTCACACATGATAACTGAGTGAGACCCTGTTTCTAATTGAAAGATTAAAAACTGCTGGGAGTGTAGTTTAGAGGTACAACACTGCGGGGTTCAATCCTCAGTAAACACACACACACACACACACACACACACACACACACACTAAATTTAATATTGTTGCCCAAAGAAGAAGCAGTAATTAGCAGAAAATAAAGTTAGAAACATTTATAGTGGCATGAAAAACTATTTACAAAAGCATAAAACAAATAAGAATGTATCTATCAAAACTGGGCATGGCAGAATACTCTGGTAATCTCAGTACTAGGGAGGCTGAGACAAGATAATCACAGGTTTGGGACCAGCTTCACAAAGGTAGTGAGACCCTGTTTGAAAAGAAAAAAAATGCTCAAACAGGGCTGGGGAATAGCTCCTGTGAGTTCCATCCTCAGTACGAAAGGAAATTAAGAAATAAGAAAATATGCAAAATTACACATGCCTGTAATCCCAGCAACTCAGCAGGTGGGGGCAGGAGGAAGGCAAGTTTAAGGCTAGCCTCAGCAAGTTAGTGGGCTCCTGCCTCAATATAAAAATGAAAAGTGCTAGGGATGTAACTCATTTCTATAGGACCCCTGTGCTCATTCCCCAGAAATTAAAAAGAGAGAGAGAGAGAAAGAGAGACAGAGAGAGACAGAGACAGAGACAGAGACAGAAAAAAAAGTCAAAAACCTCAGCAAAACTGTTGAAAGTTGTTTTGCAACAAAACCCCCTTTAAAGTCTCTGGCAGGACTGAGAGTTTAGCACAGTGGGCAAGTGCTTGTTTAGCATGATTGAGGCCCTGGGTTCAAATTTCAGGAAATAAAACAAAACAAATATAATTTTTTATGTTTTTATTGGTGCATTGTAGTCTCACATCACAATGAGCATCAGTTTGGTGTTAACATACATGCACACAGCTCTTGGTGTCCCTCCCCCCGCCTCCTCCCCCGCCTCCCTCCCCTACATGTAGCACTGAGAATGATGTTGGTATAATCTCATATATACACATTGTTTATGACGGTAATTCAATAGATTCACTTCTTTCTTACCCTTTCCCTTCCTATGTACCCCTTCCCTTGCACCACTGGGGGTTCTCCGTTGTCATTGGAGTCCCTTTTGTGTCCCCACTACTCCCTAGGCAAATATAAATTTTAAAAAGTCTCTGGAAATGGTTCCAAGGACACATGAAGAAATATTTAATGAGGAAGATCACTCTAATTCAGTCAGGACTTTGCAATTCAGTGGTATGTAAGCTCAAAAGCATGCTTCCTCCCTTCCTCCACCTGCCCAGTGAGGTGGGAACCACTCCAGATGGACGCCCAGGGCAGGGCTCCCTCTCTACCAGCTGCCAGTTGCTGGACATTTCCCTGCTGCTGAGGACACTGGACCCACCCCCACTACAAATGAGAACCCCTGCTTAGCATGGGGTGCTGGGGTTGGGGAGAGGTCACTGAAGGACCCTGTGCTGCTTTTTCAAGTGGTAAAAATGTTCTTAACTTGATATGTGATGGCTGCACATATCTTTGAATATACTCAAACTATTGAATGGTATGTTGTTCATGAATCCCCACCCAACACACACACCACCCCCTCCTAGACCCCTTGATTGCTCCACTGGGGCTCAAATCCATATAAAATTTGACTTTCCTCATATGTGATACATTATTTATTTACACATAAATATGGACTTAAATGGAAGGGGAAATGTCCACAGATGTAAACTGGACTGGTGACGAGGGGATGGACAAGGCCTGGGGATGGTCACTTATTGCAGGGCTTGAAGGTGTCTTCTGACAGGGATGGATACCCTGTCACACCTGAAACTCTGCCTACAGTGCTCTCCCACCACCCGCTGTTTCTTCAATCTTCACAATTATTTCCAGTGTCTAAGCTCTCTCAAACAGATTTGACATCTAGAGGTTCACTGATGCTCCTCCTTTCCTGGTAGTTCAGGAAGGTTTGCCAAGATGTTTAGACTTTATAAGGAAGGGGACAAAATGGACTTGAAGAGATGTGACTGACTCTGGGTCACATGATTTGTAGATGTCATGCATCCCAACTGTTGGTTTCATGTTTTGCATTTTGCCAAACTTCAGTGAAATCAAGTATTCGTTTACTCTTGAGACTTTTTGTGACAATGAAGTCAATGTGGAACAAACATACTTTAAACCACCTTACATTAAATGTCCCTATCCTTTAATCCCGACATTTTCTGTGGATTATGTGACCTCATAGGGAGAAGAACAGAGGTGTTTCCCCCTTAGTGTCACTAATCAGCAAGAAAATAATAGGATACTATTTTCTATTATTTGAAATGGGAAAATTAAGCCAGGCATGGTGGCGCATGCCTGTAATCCCAGTACATGGGAGGCTGCAACTGGAGGATCACACACAGGTTGACAGCCAGCCTCAGCAACCTAGTGAGACCCTGTTTCAAAATAAAACATAAAATAGGACTGGGGGTGTAGCTTGAGGGTAGAGTGCCCCTGAGTTCAGTCCCTAGTACCGCACACATGCACACACACACACACACACACACAAAGAGAGAGAAAGTTAGATTTCAACATCAAACCAATTTCTTTCTTTTGGACTGAATCCAGGGGCATTTTATGCCCAAGCTACACCCTCAGTTCTTTTTATTTTTTATTTTGAAACAGGGTCTCACTAAGTTGCAGAGGACCTCACTTAGTAGCTGAGGCTGGCTGTGAATCTGTGATCCTCATGTCTCAGCCTCCCAAATACTGGGATTACAGGCATGCACCACCACACCTAGCTCAAACCAATTTCTTAAAAGGTAAATAAATACAGATAGTACCACACTCACTCATATGTTATGGAACCTTTTTTTGTTTTAAGTAAATATATTTTTATGATTTTAAAAGAATTACACCATGGTTACTGAGGTGATATCACTTGCTTTTGATGACTCAGGTGGTCTCTTTGCACCAGCGACCTCACGTAAGTCCACCCAGTGGACATTCTCTGTAAGGTTCTAAATTTCTACCTGTGGTTGTGAAGTTCTATTGAGTGTATTTGACATGTACTCTGACTTTCTTCCCACGTACTTCTGTTAAAGACAAAAAAGTTCTGCTGACTACATATGTTATCATTTAACATGTAAGGAACCCACCTTGCTCCAGGTTCTGTGGATCTGCATTGTGCAGCACTCTTCTGGGTGGTTCCAATGCTGGTGTCGTCCGGTTCACAAGTAATGCCGGAGTCCTCCGCTGCCTTGATCCACACTGCTGGTGTAGATGGCTTCACTCACGCGTGTGGTGGCTTGTGCCGACTCTGCCTATAGCCTGTGTCCATGCAAGGTTAACCCAGGGCTTCTCCACAATATAACCGCCCAAGAGTGCAAGCACCAGAGGGAAAGTACACTTGAATCACATTTTCTAATGTCCCTTTGGCCCAAGAAGGTCAAAAGGCAAGGCCCAGTTCATGGTGGGAGCCCATGATACAGGGAGCACTGTCCCTAGGAAGCATCACTGGAGCACTGACCGTGAGAAATGTGCATTATGTGCACCTCCCCACATGACCATGCACTAAAATGTTGCATTGAAGATCATACGTGCCAAGTGTAGGGCACACAAATGCAAAGTGCACTGTAGTGAGAACGCTCACTGTGGGGCCTGCGTAGAATGCCTAGGAACAGAAGGAAAACATAGGTGTACTTCCACACCATTCAGTTTCAGTGGAGGTATAATGTTTCTTTCTTCAGTTTAAATTATTAAATCATATTTTAGGTGGATTAGTTGGTGCTAACTCAGTAGATAATGTCATGTTTTCATTAGCCCAGAAATGAATTGTCTGCCTCCTCTCTACCTGTATAGCACTAGCAGGCACCTCTCTGACGAGATCCTTTTTGCACCTTCCTCCGGCTTGGGCCTCTTTGCTAGTGTTTAGACTATAGCTTCCACTCGCTGTTGAATGTTCTTTTTTTTTTTTTTTTTTTGCAGTACCGGGGTTTGAACCCAGGGGCGTTCTACCTCTGCGCTACGCCCCCGGCCCTATTTTTTATACTTTATTTTGAAACAGGGTCTCACGAAGTTGCAGAGCACCTCACTAAGTAGAGAGAGAGAGAGAGAGAGACGGAGGGAGAGAGAGAGAGAGAGAGAGAGAGAGAGAGAGAGCTGAGGCTGGCCGCGAACCCGGATCCTCCAGTCTCCACCTCCCAAAGTACTGGGATTACAAGCGTGCGCCACCACGCCCGGCTTGAATGTTCTTTTGTAGCTGTCCAGAACACACTTCCAGCTCCACACATTGAAAATGAAAAGTGCATCCTCCTCTCTCGCCTTCACACAGTACTGCTTCCATACAGACAGCCACCAGGCTGCTGACAGGGGACTCTGCATGGCTCCTGTTTCTCAAGGAGGTGTCTCATCTCATCTGATGTCAAGTTCTACTATTTTTTTCTTTTCATTTTATCCTAACTTTTCTATACAGTATCAATATATGAAGACCAGCTCTTGGTGTTTGCAAGCAAATGCAGTAACTATGTTACATCAGAAATGTCACCCTTGGAAAAATCTGAAGGGTACTTTTTCTAGGTGATGAATTTCAGTCCCTGGTGACCTATGTGATCATGAGGTCATGAGGAGAACATGCAGAACTGACTTGGACACATTTGAACAATGCTCCATAAAATATATGCAAGGAATAAAAATAAGAGCACAGAGTTCTTTATTTTTTCCTTTTGCTAATAAAAGTTTATGTCAGTGAATCTCTCTGTAGTTTTTATTTATATACAGTGGCATATTTGTAGGTGAGTCTTTTCAGACTCCTTCCAAACTTGTGTTTAATTATTCTCTCATTTTGGGTAGTCACTTAGAAATAAGTAAGGAAGTCCGGGTGCCGTGGCGCACGCTTGTAATCCCAGTACTTGGGAGGCTGAGACCAGAGGATCCGGGTTCGCGGCCAGCCTCAGCTACTTAGTGAGGCCGTCCGCAACTTTAGTGAGATGCTGTTTCAAAATAAAGAATAAAAAATAGGGCTGAGGGTGTAGCTTGGAGGTAGAATGCCCCTGGGTTCAATCCCCGGTACCGCAAAAAAAAAAAAAAAAAAAAAAAAAAGAAGTAAGGAAGCATGGAATCAGTCACTGATGACTATGGGACAAAGTCATAGTTAACAGAGGGTTAAGACCCAACAATGACAACCTAATGCACTCAACATTTTAAACTCACGGTCATATTTTGACATGTAATGTGAAATGTGAAACATGCTATATTTATTTTGAACCTAATATCTAATCTGTTTCGCACAGACCGGGTTTCAAGTCGAGGTCTACCTGTGGTCTCCACGGGCTTTTCAGTGTCCCAATTACGTGTCCCTAGCAGAGTGCCACAAGCTTAGTGACTGAGAACAGGAGTTCATGTCACTGTGTGCCACACTCCTGGGGGTCAGGAAGCTGGCAAGGCCGTGGGGTGGGCTGGTTGCTCATGTGACCCGGCTTCCACGTAGTTTGTTCTCCTGCTCGAGGTTCACAGTCTCAGCTGCTGGGTCACTAGTGGCTGGCAGCGTTGATGGGCATCCAGCCCCCTTTTGTGTCTAGCTTGGGTGTCCTCACAGTCTGGAAGCTGCAGGGTAGTGAGTTCTGTCTGGCTTCTCCCAGAGCAGGTGTCTAGGAGACCCAGGCAGAGACCACAGGACTGCTTATGATCCCCCTCAGAGGTCCAGACACATGGGTTCCACACCATTCCCTGGACCAAGCATGTGACTAAGGCCATCCCCAACGCCAGGGAGGTTGTAGCTCTCAGTGAGAGGAACAGTACGAATTTGCAGGAATTTTTAATACATCACAGTTGATATTTATTCGATAAATAATTTTTAGTATTTATTCTATGAATGATAAAATATTTACATTTCCTCCACATACAGACTATCCCGTGCTCCTCTCAAGGGCCCTGCAGTCTTTGCCTATATTGCACTGGCTGAAACCCAAGGTGATCAGGTCCTGGCAGCCTCTGCCTGCCTGCCCTCCACACAGGCAGCGAGAGGACAGTGTGGGCGTGTGAGTGTTCCCTGCAGACCACAGCGGCAGAGTGCAGCAGCCCTCTAGACAGCTCCATGCAGACATTTACTCCACTGGGTGCTTGCTTCAGTCCTGGGCCCTGGGAGACACGCTTCACCTGGATTCACTCTGCCCTCTGGGTTTGCACCATTATCTGAGCTGATATTCCTAGGAAACTACTGGGCTTGTGGTTGACCTACTTTATCCACTTACTTCCTGCACATGGTGGGTTGGGATCCAGTGCCCACCTTTTCATCACTTTTTGACTCTGGCTTTTAATACAAGAAAATGTTCAGTGTAAATATTTCTTTAAAAAATGTAGGCTTCCAGTGGGCTTGGTGGCACAGGCCTATAATCCCAGTACTTGAATGGCCGAGAGAGGAAGATAGCAGGTTCAAGGCCAGCCTCAGCAACTTAGTGAGGCCCTCTCCAACTTAGTAAGACCCTGTTTCAAAATAAAGAAATAAAATAGTGCTGAGAGTGTAGCTCAGAGGTAGAACACCCCTGGGTTCAATCCCCTGTACCACCACCACCACAACAACAACAAAGGTGTAGGCTTCCTGTGTGTCAAAACCCATTTGAGCGAAGGTAGCTGCACACCTCCTCAGGGCCATGTGTTCTCCTGCATCTCTTCTCCAGGGGGACAACTGCCTGAGAAGCCCTGTGTGTACCAGCGGCTCCTCATGTATTCATGGTGGGTTGTTCTCTGCACTCAATATATCATCAACACAGCCATCTGACTGTGAGGTTTCTGCCGAGGTAGCTGCGCTGGGGTTTATGGAAGCTTCCTTACATGTGAGGAGTCACTTTGCTCTTGCTGCTTTCAAAGTTCTAACTTTTGGCAGTTTGGCTAGCTTTACATCAATTTAGGGGGATTTTCTTACCTGGAGTTAATTGTACCTCTTCAATTTGTGTCCATTGTTTTCTTCAAATATTATAAGTTTTGAGACAGTGTTTCTGCTCTTTTCTCTCTTTTATTTCACTTGACGGTGTATCATAAGTCCTTTTCTCTCTCTTCAATTTTTTTTCTTTTTTAAAAATTGTACTCCTCTTACTTCTGACCTGCCTCATGTTTTCTGAGTCTTCCTTCTGCCTGATCAAGTCTCATATTGAACTCCTTTAGTGTATTTTTCAATCCAGCTGTGCCGTGTGTCTGTGTACATGTGCATGTATGCATGAGTGTGGGGGTGGGTACAGGGCATTGAACCCAGGGGCATTCTACCTCTGAGCTATACCCCCAGCCCTTTTTATTTTGAAACAGGGTCTTGCTAAGTCGCTGAGGCTGGCCTCTAACCTGCAGTCCTCCTGTCTCAGCCTCCTAAGTACAGAGATTACAGGTGTGCACCACCACACCCGACTCAGCTATGGCATTTTTTTTTTTTTGGTACTGGGGATTGAACCCGGGGGCATTCTACCTCCGAGCTACACCCCCAGCCCTATTTTTTATTCTTTATTTTGAAACGAGGTCTCACTAAGTTGCAGAGGGCGTCACTAAGTAGCTGAAGCTGGCCGCGAACCTGTGATCCCCCATCTCAGCCTCCCAAGTACTGGGATTACAAGAGTGCGCCACCACGCCCGGCAGCTATGGCATTTTTAAGCTCCACAGTTTGTAATTTTTATGCTTTCTATTTCATTGTTGATTTGCTGATATTATTTGTTCATTTTCCTTACTTCTTTTAGTTGTTTTGATTTGTTGTTTAGCTTTTTAAACATTAACACAGAGATATTTGTTTAGAGACATTTTATTAAGGTTAACTTTATTTCTTTTTGGGTCAATTTTTCTGTTTGTATGCTTTATGATTTTTTATTGTTATTTAGACTTTTGGAAAAACAGTGACCATTACTGGCTAGACTTTCTGGCATTCTCAGGCCTTTTTCTAGGAACATATCTAATGCTCTGTAGGACTTAACTGTTTTCAGTGACCTTGAGCCTGTCATTCAAATTATAATCCTCTCCCCTTGGCACCAGGAGGCAGGTTGGACAGAGGCCAGTCCCTTGACCAGCACCTGAGCCAGACAGAAATGGAATGCTTGTTCCCTTGTTTCCATCCTAAGGGAGGAGCCGGAAGTGTGCAGACTAACCTCTCAATCCTGCCTTTCTGCTGCACATGTGGACGGGGTGAGCAAGCAAGAGACCACAGCTTTTCCTGTGCACTCTGGTGCATATTTTCTTGACTAGTCATTTTATTAGGCACTGTAACTCCTTAACAGTTTGTAGGTTTTCTACAAAGGTATAATTTTGGATTTCATCTGTGTATTGCTGCTAACTGCTTGTCTTCCTTGGAGCACAAGGGCCTGGAGCCCCCTAGTCCACACTGCCGGTGCTATTGCCTCGCTCTTGGCTTCCTTCCTTCCTTCCTTCCTTCCTTCCTTCCTTCCTTTCCTTCTTCTTTCTTTTTTTTCAGTGCTGGGGATTGAACCCAGGCACATTCTACTTCTTAGCTCTACCCTCAGCACTTTTTATTTTGAAACAGGGTCTCTTTAAGTTGCTGAGGCTAGCCTTGAACCCGCAGTCCTCCTGTTTCAGCCTCCCAAGTACTAGGATTACAGTTGTACACCACACTGTTCCTGGATTAATTGTTGGCTTTTTAGCTATACAACTTTGCACTGAATTTTAATGGCTGTTGTAAGTGCTTAAATTATGCATATTTAATTTATCGCAATATAGTGAGAGGTACAGTTGTACTACTTCATAGAAAATAGGGGAAACTTTCAGTATCCTAGTTACATTTAAGACACCTATCCTTTGTGTTATTTTTGTTATGTGCACATGTATATATTTACATATTCTATTTATATATGTTATGAATCCTACATACGATGCTATAAATTGTGCTTTAAACAAGCATGTCTATTTTAAGGAAACTAGGAAAGAATGTGTATATACATATATATCTTATATTTATATTTATGTTCATATTATCTTTTATATTTACATATACATTCACCATTTCTGTGGACCCTGATTCTTTTAGCTAGATTTGAGCCCCCCCCATGTCATTTTCTTTCAGTTAGGAGAGTTTTCTTTAGCATTATTAATAACCTACTCTCCGCATTTCCTAGGTCAGAGGACTCCCCAGAGAGAAGCAGAGGAAGGAAAGAGCAGTTTCTGTTTTGAAGAGGTGACTGGCCTTCTGCTTCCCTTGTGGTTGGTTCATTTTTGCTCTGTCCTGTGCCTCCAGGGGATGCAGTGCAGTCCATACTCCTCCTGGTAACAGGGAGATGGCCACTGGACATGAGTGCAGGCTGTGGGGGCTGGGGCGGCTGTGAAGTCTGAGGCCTGAGCCAGTGTGCACCAGGGAGGGCGCTCCAGGAGCCACACCCCCGAGAAAGCGGCCTCCCTTCCTTGCTTGGATCCTGGCCAAAGCTTGGTACCTCCCGTTGTTTCAGCCCTGGGCCCTGGCGACACCATCCAGCCCCCGCACCTGCTTTGTCCACGCCCCTCTGTGACTTGCGCAGTGGCCCTTGCTGAGGTCAGCCCACGTGCTCTCCAGGCTCCCTGGAGGTGCGGCTCCTCTGTGGCCTCGGGTCGCACAGCTTCTGTGGCAAGTCCTGGTTCTGAGGGTCGCCCCCTGGGCAGCGCTGTAGGACACCTGGGCCAGCCGCGGGCCTGAGCCTCCTGCAGGCGCCTCCCCAGGTCACCTCCACGGGGTTCGCTTGCACCTGTACCCCTGGGCGCCGGGCGCCGGAGTCTGTTTCTCCCAGGGATTCAGAATTCCCAGGGCCCGTTCCCCACCTCCTCCGCTCCCGCCTCCTCCGCTCCCGCCTCCTCCGCTCCCGCCTCCTCCGCTCCCGCCATAGCCCGCTCCAGGGAAGAGCCCGCTGTCTCCGCGTAGGGTGCGGGTCTCCGCGGGCACCAAAGGCCGGGCCTCCAGCGCTGCGCTGCCCGCAGCCTCCCTGCCCGCCGCCCGCACCGAGCAGAGCCGCTGTTTCCCGGAGGGCGTCAGGCCGGGCGCTGGCGGGTCGTCCATGCACAGCGGCTGGGGTGCTCCAGGTGGCCGCCGGGGGCGGGAGCTGCTCTCCTCCAGCTCCAACCTGCATTCTTTGAAGACCTCTCTGGGGGAGGCCATAACCTCTCAGCGTCAGCCCTGACTTCCCAGAGTCCCTGGAGAGGCAAAGAGGTGATGTCCGGGTGCGGAGGAAAGGAAGAGAAGATGGAATCTTTGGGGATGGACCACTCCCGCGAATGCAGCAGGGAGCACTAGAGTGCATTGGTTAGAAGCCTGGCGTGGAAGCCTCCCTTGATGTTTAGAGCAGCCAAGGCAACCCCCGAGGAGCTGCCCATGGCTGCAGCCCCACAGCCAAGGCCTGGGCCACCACTGCATACTTGCATCCCTCTCTCAAAACTTGATTGCCAGTTCTTTATGGTCATTTCTCTGGTTTATATCTCTGCCGCCCTCTGTACTTAGTCTACACATAGAGCTTCCTACCTGAGGCTTCCATGGCCTACCTGACTTCCTAATATGCTATGTTGCATTCCAAGGATGAAAATGTATAATGATTTTAAATTTCTTTTTGCCAAAGGCAATTTAGATTGTTCCCCGGTTTTGCCATTAAATAATGCTGAAGTGAACATTCTCTTAAACATATATGAATTTTAAGCTGGGCGTGGTGGTGCATTAATTCTAATACTTAGGAGGCTGAGACAGGAGGATCACAGGTTCAAAGCCAGCTGCAGCAACTTAGGAGACCCTCAGCAACTTCCCTGTCTCTAAATAAAAACTAAAATAGGGCTGGGGTGTAGCTCAGAGGTAGAATGTCTCTTAGTTCAATCCCCAGTACCACCTAAAATATACCGTTG
>PVJS01056301.1:0-12387 GCA_004027185.1 Glis glis | reverse complement strand
CCCGGCGAGGTGGTGCGGGGGCTTCCGGGGTGGCGCGCGCGTGGGCGGTCCGGTACCTGGCGAACAAGGGGCCCGGCGAGGTGGTGCGGGTGGCTGCCGGGGTGGGGCGCGCGCGGGCGGTCTGGTACCCGGCGCACAAGGGGCCCGGCGAGGTGGCCGGGGGCTTCCGGGGTGGGTCGCGCGCCATAATTAATTACTTTTAACTAATACTGCCAAGTTGCCCACTAATATAGCCATATTGGTTTGCATTCCACCAACCGTATTTAAGTGTTGGTTTTCTTATATTTTTTCACCTCTGGTTATAATTAATCTCAAATTTTTACCAGTTGAGTGATGAAAAGAAAAACTTCTATAAAACTGTCTATTTTGATAATTCATGAATAAGCACATTTTATTTGTTTATTGACTGTGTTTCTTTTCTTGTGACATTTCCTGTTGTGATTTCTTACTCATTTTTGTATTTTTAATTTTAATTGTAAAATATTTTTATATAATATGAAATTAATTTGTTCTTTGATATTTTAAATTTCCTTCTTTTATTGTGAGCTATGATGCTTACATAGTTCCAGAAAAATTCATATTAGATTATTAGTAAAGCAACCAGGTTTCTACCCAGGCCAAAAAACATTTTTAAAAAAATTCTCATTGGTGCTTTGTTCAGAGTGATAGAAACATGCATGCACACAGCGCTTGGTGTGTTTCCCTCCGTCCTCACTCCTTCTCCCTCCCCATACATAATGTTGAAATTGGTATTGATAACTTCATATAATAACATATCATTATCTGAACTGTTTCTTTTTTTAAAATAATAAAATTTTTCTACTTTTTCAGTTGTCTGAAGTGGAAGGGTTAATAAAAATCAACTTGTTTGCTGTAACCAGACACAGAAGTCCTTTCTTTTTTTTTCTGTGTGTAGTTTTATATATTTCTGTAGTAATGATTGTGCTTTTACTTACATAATTTGTCAGACCTACAGAACCTACAGATCAATCTCGTATCAATTTAACCAGAATTGTCTCTATTGTGGAGCTAATGCTTTGCGCACCTCTACATCCTTCTGAAGTAAAAACCTTGCCCCCTGGCTACAAAGAATTGTGCTGCTAGACCAGGAAATGGGAATAAGAGGTCATTTTCTTTCAGCCACAAGTTGAGACAAACGAATATGGGCAGGAGGGAGGGAGATGGAAAGAAGTAATAATATTTGAGTTTATTTTTCAAATTTTATTCTGAGGCGCTGTAACAGTTCTGCACTTGAATTCTATGAGAACACAATGTTGTCACTAAGGTGATTTTCTCCCATGTTTAAGCTAGCTCAAGATGGGTTTCTGTGACCTGTAGCAACAAGGATCTAAGGAATCAGAATCCCTGCTTTATTTTGAGATAGATTATTTTCTTCGAAAAAGAGCAGCATCGACAGACCACTGAAAAAGAAGCTATGTGCAAATTTATTGAGGAGATGCCCATATTCCTGCTCCGTTTGCTTCCATATTCCAGAGTTTAATAAAGTTAGGGGAAGACTGGGGATAAAATAATAGGAAGAAAGAAAGGAGGTTGTTAAAGCTTACCAAAAAATTCGATAAAATGTATAGTAGAATTTAAAAGTTTACTTACTGTGCATTTTTAGAAGTGCTAGTTAGCTTTTTCTTTTCTTTTTTTTTTTTTGGCGGAACCGAGGATTGAACCCAGGGGCATTCTACCTCTGGGCTACACCCCTGGCCCTATTTTTTAATCTTTATTTTGAAACAGGTTCTCACTAAGTTGCAGAGGGCCTCACTAAGTAGCTGAGGCTGGCTGCGAACCCTGATCCTCCGGTCTCAGCTTCCCAAGTACTAGGATTACAAGTGTGCACCACCACGCCCGGCTAGCTTTTTCTTTTGAAAATTTGTAACATTATAGTTTCTTCTTCTTTCCAGATATTTTCAAAAATTTAAAAATTTCTTTTAAAAATCTTGGCATAATTATTTCACAGTATACATGATAGTTTATGATGATTCTAATATAGTTTATTTCAATGACCAGTTTATTATAATTCTAATATAGTCTGTTTCAATGAACAGTCTCATTTCTCCTCTTTTATGCTCTAAGTGTCCTGTTTCTCTGTATGTTGGTGATCCTGTGTGCCTGATTATCCAAGTTCACAGATTACTTTCTTGTAACACTTGGAGTGCAAATCTGGAACAAATGTCAGCTTATCTCTAGTTTACTCTTTCTCTCTGGGCCCTAACTTAAAGAAGGGGGGATGGTGTTTGTCAGGCTTCCTGCTTAGATAGACACTGGCTTTTTACTTTAGTTGCCTTCATCCCAAGAAGTCACTACAACCCCATACACAACTATATCTTCATATGGACAAATATCCACAGGAAAAAAGCAGTGTTTTTTTTTCTGACTGGTCTTACCTTTTTGGGGTCCCACATTTTCCTAGATTTTAGCCTGATAATTGTCAATTATTATTCATATATATATGTGTATAATATATATATACATATATATGTGTTGCCTATGGTGTACATTTTTAACTGTCTTGAGCAGAAGAATTGGCCTTAATGACGAGGTCCATTGTACTAGGAGTGGAAGTCCTTTCTCCCAGCACTGAAAGCAAAGCAGGGGTTGCTAGCGCTTGGGGTGGGAATGAGAGCCAAGTGCAAATGGCTATGTGGGAAATTTTTTATGGTGATGCAAGTGTTCTAAAACTGCTTGGTGGGCATGGTCGTACTACTGTATACGTTTACTGAAATGCACTGCTATGTATACTTAAGATGGGTTCATTTTATGGCATGTGAATTATACCACAATAAGGCTGTTTTAAAGAAGATATTCAGAAGGCGATTGTTAAAGAATAAGAGAAATCTCAGCTAGATTGAGGGGGAACAGTGAAACTAGAGATAGCTTGGACCCTCATTTCCTGTTTGGTTCTCAGGAGGGAGACTACTTCACAGGGATCCCCCACCCAGGCCAACATGGAGTGACCACAGCAGAGGAGAAACGAAGCTTTGGACAGAGAGCTTTCTGGGCTTTGCTTTTCTCTTTCAAATACTGCCTCCACTGAGTGGCATGGAGGGAGACCTAGAGTTTTACCTGTGCTCCTTGTGGAGACTCAGAAAGTAACTCAGCAAGAACCAGTGGTGCTGCTATGGTGAGGGTTATGTTGGCCATGCAGGGAGGCCACAGCATGACCAGCTGGAGGGACAGAGGAGACCCAGAGGATCTGTAGGGCCTGTCAGAGCCAAGGAAGGGAGATTCAGGGGTGAGAGGCAACAAGCAACCACCCAGCACGCAGAGAGAATAGACCAGAGCTACACAAGCTGAACATTCTAGAAGCAGAAGCTGACAGACCTGGCAAGATGAAGTTGCTGTGGTATGTATCCTCCATCTCCTCTCCATCTGGACTTCAACCACAGATGGACCGAGCCCCCGCCCCTCCAACTCCCTGGGCGTGCAGGAGCCTCACCCTGTTCCCAGAAACTGTCTTGCAAAGGAGGGAGATGGCCTTTTGAGAGAGGAATGACAGCCCTAATAGCTAGTTTGAACTTTGAATTGGCTGAATATTTTCCTGAAATGGACTTTTAAATCTAAAAAGACCATTTTGAATCAGGAGAGAGTGATTCACCTCTTATTGGCATTTTTACGTTCTGCCCCCGCCCACCCCCAGCCATATGCCAGAATGGGTGTTTGGCAGAAGCTCAGTGCTTTTGTAGAGAAATGAAGCCTGCTTTTGTTATACATTTGTGCTGTAGTGTGTAAATTTTGACACATTACCCCCCTTCACTGCATCAGTGACCTGTTAATAACCAAAACTTGAATTTTCTCTCTCTACATGTGGGTGGCTGTCAAGTAATATATATGTGACTATGAATAAGCAGAAGGTGATTTTGTTTCTTTCAGATGAGAATGTCTCATGGCTCTATGTGAAAATTTGTAGCCTGTTTGTTTTCTTTATTAATACCAGTATATTATACCTCTGCTTAAAAATATCATCATGTATGGGGAAGGGGAGGGTGGGGGTGGGATCCAGAGGGGAATGCACCAGGTGTTGTGTGCATGTATGTTCCTATCACTCTATACTTCAGTGTGATGTATAATTAAAATGCACCAATAAAAGTATATATATAAAAATCATCAGACAAAACTTGTTAAGGTGGTGTAGGTTTTTCAAGAGTATAGGTACTATTTCTATTTCCCCCAGTTTCAGCCGCATTGGCCAATTCTCTGTCCTAGAAATGTCATGCTCATTTCTAAAACTGTAAGACCTGTTTCTGTTGTTGCTACTGCTTTATACCCTTCTCCTCACCCCTTAATTCAAAATTTCCCCTTTCTATTCAGCCTAGCTTGTGCTTGCACCCCCATGAAGTCTCCTCCAGTCACTTTAAATCATACACCTTTCCTACTCCTTCGGACTCACAAAGCACTTAAATGTATACCACTCTCTTGGCTCTCAATCTTAAAAAGAAACAGGCTGCGTAGGATGGTAATTTAACTGTATTTCATGTATTTATCTAAAATCCCTCCCAAGCTCCATGAGGTTAGGACCTACAGCTTCTACTTCTTTATACTCATGGTGTATGGCCCATTATTTGGTACAAGTCAAATATAAGTTCCTATTTTAAGCCACAAAGCAAATCTCAACAAATACAAAATAATTAAAAATAATTTCCTGCATTTTATCAGATCATAATAGAGCGAAACTAGAACTCAACAAGAGAAACCACAGAAACTATACACACGCGGAGAATGAACAATACACTTCTGAATGAATCGTGGGTCATTGAAGAAATTAAAAAGTTCCTAGAATCAAATGAAAATGAAAACACATCATACCAGAAACTGTGGGATATAGCAAAAGAAGTCCTAAGAGGGAAGTTTATAGCTATGGGTACCTATGTTAAAACATGTGAGAGAGTACAAATAAATAACCTAACGATGCATCTCAAGGTCCTAGAAAAACAAGAATAAAGCAAACTTAAAAACAACAGAAGGAAAGAAAGAATAAACATCAGAGGTGAACTAAATGAAATAGGGACTAAAAGAACAATACAAAGGATCAATGAAACAGTTGGTTCTTTGAAAAATAAGATTGACAACCACTTAGTCAAACTAACCAAAAGAAAGAGAAAAGGCCCAAATTAATAAAACTGGAGATGAAAAAAGAGATATTACAACAAATAACACTGAAATCCAGAAGATCATTACGTACTATTTTGAAAAATTATATTATAATAAAATGGAAAATCTGGAAGAAATGGACAAATTTCTAGAGATATATGACCTACCAAAATTGAACCAACATGATAAAAAACTAAACAGATCTGTAACAGGCAATGATATTGAAGCAATAATAAAAATTATCCTAACAAAGAAAAGCCCAGGACTGAACAAATTCACTGCTGAATTTTACCAGATTTTTTTTTTGTGGTACTGGAGATTGAACCCAGGGGCATTCTACCTCCAAGCTATACCCCCAGACCTATTTTATTTTTATTTTGAAACAGAATCTTGGTAGGTTGATGAGAGTCTCACTACTTGCTGAGGCTGGCTTTGAACCTGCAATCCTCTTGTCTCAGCCTCCCAAGTACTGGGATTATAAGTGTGCACCACCATGCCCAACATTACCAGATATTTAAATAACAAATAGCAATGCTCCTTAAGCTGTTCCATAAAATAGAAAAAGAAGAAGAAACCCTTCCAAACTCATTGTAAGAAGCCAGTATTACCCTGATACCTAAACCTGATAAGGACACACACACATACACACACAAAACACAAAAACAAAACAAAAAACTGTAGACCTTGATGAACATAGATGCAAAAATCCTCAATAAAATACTTGCAAATCAAATTCAGCAACATAGTAAAAAAGGTCATACACAATGATCAAGTTGGTTTCATGCCAGGGATGATGCAAGGATGGCTCAACATATGCAAATCAATAAAGGCAATACAGCTCACAAATAAAAATCAAGGATAAAAATCGTATGATCATTCCATAAATGCAGAAAAAGCCTGTGATAAAATTCAACACCCCCTCATGATAAAAGTCCTGAACAAATTAGTTATAGAAGGATCATACCTCAACATAGTAAAGGCTGTATATGACAAACTCATAACCAACATCATACTGAATGGGGAAAAACTGAAAGCATGTTCTATACATTCAGGAATGAGACAAGGGTGTTCACTCTTGCCATTTTTATTCAATATGGCACTTAAAACTTTTGCCGGAACAATTAGGTTCTTAGAACTGATGAACAAATTCAGCAATGTAGTAGAACACAAAATCAACATCTGAAAACCAGTAGCTTTTCTATGTCCCAATAACAAACTTGCTGAGAAAGAAATCAGGAAAAAAATCCCATTCACAATAACCTCAAAAAATACTTAGGAATAAACCTAACTAAGGAGGTAAAAGACTCGTACAATCAAAATTATAAAACAGTGAAGAAAGAAATCAAAGAAGACATTAAAAGATGAAGAGACCTCCCATGTTCATAGATTAGGTGAATTAATATTGTTTAAATTCTATACTACTGATGTACAGATTGAACTCATTTCTCATCAAAATACCAGTGTCACTTTCACAGAACTAGGTAAGATAATCTTAACATTTATATGGAACTACAAAGTACCTAAATTGCCCAAATAATCCTGACCAAAAAGAGCAATGCTGGAGGCCTCACAATACCTGATTTCAAAATATATTATAGAACCATAGTGACAAAAACAGCATGGTACTGACATAAAAACAGACATATAGACCAGTGTGATCGAATAGAGACCCAGAAATAAATCCACACGGCTACAATAATCTGATTCTCAACAAACATGCCAAAAACATACACTGGAGAAAAGATAGCCTTTTCAACTAATAGTGTTGGGAAAATTAATATACTTATGGAGAACATTGGAATTAGATCCCTACCTCTTACTTTGTCCAAAAGTCAACTCAAAAGAGATAAAAAATTTAATGTAAGACCTGAATATTTGATGGTATTAGGGGAAAACACTTCAAGATAAAGGACCTGACAATGATTTCCTGAACAGAACTCCAATAGCTCAGGAAATAAAAGCAAAAATTGAAAATGGGATTTTATCAAATTAAAAAGCTTCTGTGCAGCAAAGGAAACAACAAAGTGAAGAGAAAACCTACAGAATGGAAGAAAATCATTGCTAAATATTCATCCAACAAAGGATTAATATCCAGAATGTATAAAGAACTCAAAAAACCAAGAACAGCAAAAGAACAAGTAATCCAATCAAAAATTGGGAAAGTGATTTGAACAGACACTTCTCAAAAGAAGTACAAACAGCCAATAAATATACAAAACAATGCTCAACATATTTAGCCACTAGGCTAAATAAATACTACATTGAGATTCCACCTCACCCCAGTCAGAATGGCTATTACAAACAAGCAAGCAAACAAACAAAACAAAAACAAAATTCTGGTGAGGATAAGGAGAAAAAGGAATCCTTATGCACTGTTGGTGGGATGTAAATTAGTTCAATCACTATGGAAAACAGTATGGAGGATCCTCAAAAAACTAAAAATAGTACTACCAGATATCTAGCTATTCAACTCCTGGGTGTACACCCAAAGGAAATGAAGTCAGCACCAAAAAGAGATACCTGCTGCCTATCATTATTGAGGCACTACTCACCATAGCCACGTTATGGAATTAGCCGAGGGGTCTGTGAACAGATGATAAAGAAAACATGTTATATATATACACAGCAAAATAGTATTCCATCATAAAGAAGAATGAAACTATGTCATTTGCAAGGAAAATGGATGGAACTTGAGGAAATCATCTTACGTGAAATAAGTCAGACACAAAGAGACAAGTATCACACATTTTTCTCTCATATGTGGAAACTGGAAAAAAAAAAGGATGACCTGAAAGAAAAGACTATTAGGGAGAGGGGAGAGGAACTGTGTTGGAGAGAGGAGGAGGAGGCCAGAAAGGATAGTAGGGAGGGTGAATATGATTAAAGCACCATATATACATGTATGAAAATGTCACAGTGAAACCCATTAATTTATATGATTAATATGTGTTCATATTTATAATAACAATAAAAGTGATGTTTAAAATTTTTGCTTTTACTTATTAGTTATGTGGCCTGGAGCAAATATCTTAGCTTCTTAGCCTAGTTTTCTCATGGGGTTGTTGAGAAGACTAGTGAGATCAGGCATATAAAGAATTTGCCTTTGTATGGACAGTTTATGGAACATGAATACTCAAGAAATGTCAGCTATTGACAGAGAAAGATCCTTGAGGGCAGGATCATGTCCCCTTTTCCTTCTGGGTTGACTCTATGTTCCAAGTATATTCATATCCAATTACTTTCCTGATCTTCACTGTCACCATCCTCCCTGACCCTACTGTCAGTTGCCTGGATGCCACAACCCCTCCTGACAGCTCTCTCTGACTCCCCTCTTGCCATCTTGAAGCCTATCATCCACACAGAGGCCAGGGGACTCGAGTGAACTGAAGAGTGACGTGGTCCTGGATAGAGTTCCAAACTTTTCAGTGGCTTTTATTTCCTTTCATGTAAAATCCAAGTCATTTTAAGAACTGCTTCTAACATCAACTCCCTGACCTCATTTCCTAGTGCTTTCCCCTTCATCACTTAACTCTGACCCCACTGGTCTCCTGCTGGCTGTGAACCACACCAGGGATTTATCATTCTTGGGATATTTGTTCATACTTTTTCACCTACATGAAATATTTCTCATATTTTTCAGGTCTCTTCTTAAATGCCATTTTACTACACAGGCCTTTTCTTTCTACCCAACATAAATATCATCATTTACCCCATTTTCCAACACTTTCTGTCTCACTTGATTTTTCTTTTTCTTTTTTCTTTTTCTTTGATTCACTTGTTCTCTGATGGATTGCATTTTCACCTGCTAATTTGTTTTCTGTCTTTGTTATGGCTAATCTTGGTTGTCAACTTGACTGGATTGCGAGATGCCTAGAAAATTTGCAAAGCATACTTCTAGATGATTCTGAAAGGGTGTTTTCAGAGAAGACTGGCATGTGGGCCAGGGAACTGAGAGGGGGAGACCAGCCCTGAATGTGGGCAGCACCATCCAATAGGCTGGGGGCCCAGATGGAATGAAAACATGGAAGAAGAGGGAAGCTTGTGTATTCTTGAGCTTGACCCTTCTTGAGCAGGTGTATTTTTTGCTATTGCTATCGTCCACAGCCATCAGACTTCAGATTCTCCCAGCCTTCGAATGTGGACTTGTGCCAGTGGCTGTCCAGGGGCCTTCCAGGCCTTCAACCTTGGGCTGGGGCTGCGTCACTGATCCCTTTTGTTCCGAGGCTCTAGCTTCTTGAACTGAACAACTACTGGTTTCTCCAGCTTTCCAGCCTACAGATGGCCGTTGAAGGAATATTAGAACTCTGATTGTGTGAGCCAATCTAAGAAATATCCTCTTATAATTATATATATATTTCTACTGGTTCTGTTGCTGTGGAGAACCCTGGATAATACAGTCTTCTTCCATTGGAAGTCACGATCAATGTGGGTAGATTCTTATTTGTTTCACTTTTCTATTTCCAATGTTTAAAAAAGTAGCTGGCATAGTGCATAAAAATGAATACATTAATGAAAAATAATTAATGGTAGGTGGCTAGTGGCTATATGTTAAAAAGTCATTTGAATGTGTCAGCAATAGAAATGATGAAATATTTCAATATACACCTTATACTATAACTCCCCAAGTAATTAAATAAATTCTGTCTGTAAATTTAGACAATGTCAGGGTGTCCATTTTCATTGCATATTATTGTGTACTGTACCATTTCGATGAATATGTTGCCATTCACTGTGGGATGATTATGGTATTTGTATTTTGAGCCAGACACTGCTGCTATAATTATTACAACCTATTACTAGTAGGGCTGCCAGATTTATCAGATAAAATAAAGGATGACCAGTTAAATTTGAATTTCAGATAAATAACAACTAGTATTTTTAGTATAAGTATATCTAAATATTGCATGGGTCATGCAATATTTGGAATAAAAGGGAGGCCAGGAGGACTACCACATACAAATAGCCAAATTGTGCACTGCCCGTTAGAGGGCCATACTCGCTATTTTGATGGGTTTCTAGCATAAGGCAGTAAAGAAGTATCTTTTTTTTTTTTGTGGTACTGGGGATTGAACCCAGGGGCACTCCATACCCCAGTCCTATTAAAACTTTTTTTTTTTTAAATTTTGAAACAGGGTTTTGCTAACTTATCATGTGCTGCCCTGGAACCTAAGGATCCTCCTGTCTCAGTCTCCCAAGTGCTGGGATTACAGGCGTGTGCCACCATGCCCCGTGGCAGTAAAGTATCTTGAAGACTGGATTCTTCTTTAAAAATTTATCCAACCAGTGCTGAAAACCTCATATGTCTGATGAAGAACCCCACATTAACATGTCAACCGTCTTCTTGGTGTGCCCTAATGGAAACTACTGAAAATTTCAAAGCATTGAAATCGCCTTGCATTGGAGAAAGAGAAGAAAAATTCCGTTTACCTGAAATTCGAATTGAACTGACACCTCCATTTTATTTGGCAACCATATTTACTAGCATGAATTTCCTGCCTGTTTTTCTCACAATGTTTTCCACCTTTTGCAAATCCATATCAAATAATTTAGCCTGGTCACCTTGTCCTCTGCTTTGCTATCTATTTTATTACCGGAGGGATGATTTTTTTTCATTCATTTTTGGCAACTTGTATCAAATAAAGCTACAAAAATTAATTAAATAAAAGTCCTCCCTTTCCCCTGACTCCAATAAAAAGGAGACTAGAGCACACACAGTTCAGTCCGAACATTACTCTGTGAGGGAGCTTTGAATAATGAGTTGCTCTCTACAGTGAAATTAGTCAGTGGTCGCAACTATCTATTAACACGCCATCCCGAAACAACAGATGGCCTGGTGCGAAGTGTGCCCACAGGGTTCTGTTTATGGGGAAAACCTGTGCCAAGGGCTGCATTTGTTTCTCTTTACTAATTACCCATTTGGTAGAGATATTTTTGGAATTTCCTGTGGTGAGCATTACTAGGTTGAGGATTTAATTTGAAACCTACGTGGCATGTGGAACATTTAGCATCTAAACTCTTGGCCTCATACAATTTCAGGCTTTGTGCATTCTTCTACCACTACTGGAATAAAATATTTTTGGCCATGAGTGAAGTTTCCAGAAATTACTTTTAAGTTTGTCTATATATCGGTTAGTGTTTTCTCTGCTGAAGGAGGTACAAATGTATAGATTTCTCTGATAAATTTAATTTCTTTTTTGAAATACTTTTATTGGTGCATTGTAATTATATAATGTAGTGAGATTCAAAGTGATACTTTCATACATACACACATCACTTGGTAGATAAATTTAATTTCTATTTAGCTTTCTTTTTTTTGCAGTACTGAGGATTGAACCCAGGGGCATTCTACCTCTGAGCTACACCCCCAGCCCTATTTTTTCTTCCTTCCTTCCTTCCTTCCTTCCTTCCTTCCTTCTTTCATTTTTTTTGCGGTACTGGGGATTGAACCCAGGGTCTTTCTACCTCTGAGCTACACCCCCAGCCCAATTTTTTGTTCTTAATTTTGAAACAGGGTCTCACTAAGTTGCAGAGGGCCTCACTAAATAGCCAAGGCTGGCCGCAAATCGGGATCCTCCAGTCTCAGCCTCCCAAGTACTGGGATTACAAGCATGTGCCACCACGCCCAGCTTCTATTTAGCTTTAATACTCCTTAGTTAATAGATTGTACTTATGATTTTGATCCAAGACAGAAACATCATTTTTGATGTATGTATGAGTCAGTAATTTCATCAGACAACATATCTCACTCTACCCCAAATGCCTACGAAGTGGACTATTGAATTTCAAAGGCCATTTGACTCAATGGGCAGAGTTGAAAGTCTCTTATGTGTTGTATTTTAGTTCTTCTCTTTGTCCCATTAACTATTCCTAGTTTTGATTTTCTGAAGATAAGTTGAACTCTGTGAGGAAATTGCATTCTTAGAATTATTAGACTGAAGTGAAGGGCAAACATTTATAAAGAGAGTAAATATTAAAAGAACAGGCAGTATGGTGTAGAGCTCAGATTAAATAGTATTTGGTTTGCTTTGTTCTCTTACCTTTCAAGTTCTACTTACTCAGAGGCGCCATATGAAACAGAAACATTCATTATTGTGTACACAGTGGTTTAGTGAGAAAGAAAATGTACCTCTTGGAGAATATCAAGTGCTCAGTGTCTATGTCCTAAAGGCTATTTTCCCTAGTTCAAGTAACAATAGTAATATTAATAATAATTGCAATTTTTATGCACATAGTATGTGGTTACTCTGTGTGTGTGTGTGTGTGTGTGTGTGTGTGTGTGTGTGTGTG
>PVJS01056300.1:0-12389 GCA_004027185.1 Glis glis | reverse complement strand
CAGTACTTTGGAGGCAGAGACAGTAGGATTGCAGGTTCGAAGCCAGCCTCGGCAAGTTAGAAAGGCTCTCAGCAATTTAGCGAGACCCTGTTTCCCAATAAAAAATAAAGTAAGGCTGGGGGTGTAGTTCAGAGGTAGAATGCTCCTGGGTTCAGTCCCCAGTAACACACACACACACACACACACACACACACACACACACACACGGCATGACCCCCAAAAAGAAAAAATGATAAATTGTGCCTCATCAAATTTCTTTATTTACTGGTACTGGGGATCAAACCCAGGAGCATTCTACCTCTGAGCTACACCACCAGCCTTTTTTTAATTTTAATTTTGAAGCAGGGTCTCACTAAGTTGCTGAGAGTCTAAGTTGCTGAGGCTGGCCTTGAACCTGCGATCCTCTAGTCTCAGCCTCCCAAGTATAACATTATCAAATTAAAAAAAAAAACTTTTGCTTTGTGAAAGCCACTCAAAAGAGGTGAAAAGACAAATACAGTCTGGGAGAAAACAAAGGTCCTGTGTCTGGAAAATGTAAGGAATTCTCAAAACTCAACATCAAAAATAAGCAATCCAATTACAAAATACCCAAGAGATATAACGACATTTAACAGAAGAGCATACACAGATATGAAATAAGCAAATGAAAATATTTTCAATATCATTAGCCATCAGGAAAAAAAGCAAATTAAGGTTACAATATTACTGCAAACGTATCAAAGTGACTAAAAATTTTTAAAAATTGTGACAAACATCAAATGTCAATGAGAATATGAAAAAAATGGTCCACTTACACATTACTGGTCAGAATGTAAAATGGTTCAGAATGTAAAATGGAAAATAGTTGGGCAGTTTCTTTACGAACTAAAAATGGACTTACCCAGATGACCAGCAATTTCACTATTGGGCATGTATCCCATAGAAATGGAAACTTATGTTAGTGCAGACAATTCTATGTGAATGTTCATAGCAACTTTATTCAAAATAACCCAAAACTGGAAAGTCCTGAAATGTATGAATGGTTAAACTGTGGCACATCCCTGCTAAGAAATACTATCCAGCAATAAAAAAGAATGTATTATTGATATATGCAACAACCTGAATGAACCTCCAGAGAATTAAACTGAGTGAAAACTCCAATATGAAAATGAGGAGGTAGAAATAAGTAGGAAGATAGGGGCCAGAGGGAATTGGGGAGGTAGAAAGAAGTAGGCAGATAGTGCCAGAGGGCCACAGTGGAAAAATTTCATTTCCTGAGAGGCAACAGATGCTAACTAACTTCCAAAACTCCTAAAAAGACCAGACCTCCTAAATGTCAAGTGATAATGAGATCAAAAGCCTCCTGAGAGTGACCAGAGCTTTACAAAACTCCAGTTGTTCCCGCTAATAAGCAATCTCAGGATATTCCCAGGTGAGTCCATGAAACAGCATCTGGGACCCCAACCAAGAAAAGGAGATTTAAAGGACACTATCTAAATCCCAGGAAACTGCCTCTCAGATCCCAATTGGAAATGAAAATTCAAAGTATATAAACCCCTAAACTAGCCACTCTAAACGGTTACCCATTCTGGGAATCCCTCCCTTTTGGGAGCTTTTCTCTCTCTCTCTCTCAGGTTGCATTGGCTTTGAGAGAAAGCAGCGTGTAATTGACGGCACTCCGCCTGGGCAACTCCTGGGTAATGACCAGAAGATATCAGCTAGGCATTAAAGCCAACAGAGGCCCCTAGGGGTGGCCTGCAACTCTCTTCAGTAGATCGCATGGACTTTGGGAGAAAGCAGTTTGCAAGTGATGGCGCGTGGCTTGGGCTACTCCTAAGTAGTGTCCAGAAGGCCGCTGCCCGCAAGGGTGTTCTGCATCTTTTCCCCTTCTCTGTTCTCTTTACAATAAACTCCCTGCTCACCTTTCTGTTGTCTGCGAGTGTCATTCTTCACACTTTGTAGACAAGAACCCCAGTAAGGAAAATGTCCGTTTCAAAAAGGTAACATACTATAGTTTGATTCTACCTATACAACATTTTAGGAGCAACAAAATTATAGAGATGGAGAACAAAATAGTGGTTGCCAAGGAGAAAAGATGTGTGGTCATGGGACATTTCTGTACCTTGATTATGGTGTATGTTACACAAAGCTACACATGATAAAATTGCATAAGAAACACACACAAGTGTATGTATAACTTATGAAATCTGAATACGCTCTGTGGATTGTAGCAATGCCAGTTTCTTGGTCTTCATATTGTCCCATATCTATACAAGACATCAATATTAGAGAAGGCTGAGTGAAGGGTGCATGGAACCTCCCTGTGTGTTTCTTTGAAACTTATTCTGAATCTATAATTATTTCAAAATAAAATGTTTTATTAACAATAAGAAAATAAGCAAAAAGATGAACAGAAAATTCACCAAATACGTTATATTGATGGAAAAGAAGCAAATGGAAAGATGCTCAACATTATTAATTATGGAAGACATGAAAATTAAAACCACAATGAAGATACTACTACATATCTCAGAATGACTAAAATAAATTTTCAAATAGCAATACCAAGTGCTGACAAGGATATGGACCTATTGGAAATATTATACCCTGTTAGTGGGAATAGAGAATGGTACAGCCACTTTGTAAAAGTTTCACAGGATCTTGCAAAGATAAAGAACCTATAGCCCAGCAACTTACCATGTAACCTAGTAATACAAGTTCTCAATATTTACTCAAGAGAAATAAAAACTTATATTCACAAAAAACCTGTATACAAATTTTATAATAATTTTTATTCATAAAAGAGAAAAATGGAAACAAAGCAATTATCCCTCAACTGAGAAATTGATAAAATTCTACACAATGAACTACTACACAGTAATAAAAAGGAATGAACTACTGATATACACAATATGGATAAATCTCAAAGATATTTTGCTAAGTTAAAGAAGCCAGATCTAAAAGGTCACAAACCATCTGGTTCCATTTATTTGAAAGTAGAAAAAAGGAAAACTATGGGGATGGAGATCAGATGAGTGGCTTCCAGGATTTGTGATTGGGGAAGAGATGGAATACAAAGATGAAGAACAAGGTAAGTTGGGGGTGGGGGATATAACTGTTCTGTAGAGAGTGTGTGTGTGTGTGTGTGTGTGTGTGTGTGTGTGTGTTACTGAGGATTAACCTAAGGGCATTCTACCCTTGAACTACAACCCCATCCCAAGTTTTTTTTTTAAATTTTCAGAGTCTCACTAAGTTGCTGAAGCTGGCCTCAAACCTGCGATCCTCCTATCTCAGCCGCCCAAGTAGTGGGATTACAGGTGTGTACCACTACACCTGGCTGTTCTGTATTTTTATGATGGATACATGGCTGTATGCATTAGTCAAAAGTCATAAAATTGTATACTACAGAAGTTTTCTTTATATAAAGAAATAAACAAAAATAAGATCCCTAGGTACACCCACCTAAGTGACAGCATGTGCTATCAAGGATAGTGGTAGTGTAAATTGCTACACACACTTTTGAAAACTATTTGGCAATATATGCTAAAATCAAACATATGTGCATCCTATAAATCATCAAATCTGCCTCTAGAAATATACATAATAGATACATATATTCACAAAAAGAGTAAATACAATGCTCACAGCAGCTTTATTTTGATAATAAAAAAACATGAAAACAACTCTCATGTTCACAAATGGTGATATGGATATGGCATAGTTATAAAGTAGAATACTGAAGCCGGGTATGGTGGTGCATGCTTGTAATCCCAGTACTTGGGAGTCTGAGACAAGAGAATCACAAGTTTGTGACCAGCCTCAGTTACTTAGTTAGGCCCTCTGCAACTTAGTGAGACCCTGTTTCAAAAATAAAGAATAAAAAGGTCTGGGAGTGTAGCTTGGAGGTAGAATGCCTCTGGGTCCAATTCCCAGCACCAAAAAAAAATATTTCAAGTAGAAATAGTGGTTGCCTTTGGGCAAAAGTTGTGTACTAGAAGGGATCACAAGGAGATCAAAACATTGTTAAGTGTTTAAGTGCTGGTTACATTGTTCTGTTAACTTTGTGAATATCCCTTAATCCAATCACTTAATATTTGTGAATATTTGTTTGCAAATCATATTTTCCTTAAAAGTGTTTTTTATAATTTTTTATTGGTGCATTGTAATCATACATCTCGATGGGTTTCAGGGTGATAGATGTATACATGCATACATCAGTCAATTAGCCCTCCCCCAATTCCCATCCCCATTTCCTCCCCCTTCCCTCCTTCTCCTGCTCAGCATAGTAGTTGACTTTGATATATTTGTATATGTACATCCTGAACATTAGGGTGTTTCTCTCTTCCCCCCTCCCATCACCCTCAATTAGGTTGCCTTCTTTGCTCATCTGAGGTTTTCTCCATCTTTGTCTGGAGTCCCTCCTATGCCCTATTCTCCTTAGCTTCCGCATATTAGGGAGAGCATCCAACCTTTCACTTTTGCAAGGAAATGGATGGAATTAGAGAACATTATGCCTAGTGAGATTAGTCAGTCCTTAAAAGTGTTTTAAACATGGTGTATGTATACTTTACTTTCTTTCCTTTTCAAAATTTAGATTTGCTGGTAAGATTCTGTGATTCCAGGAAGAAGAATGAAAATTATGCATGAAAATTTTTGTTCCTGATTAGACAGAAGGATGGAAGAAACTTCTGGTCACCTGCTCTATCACGAATGGTGCCAGAGATTTCACAACAACTGGGAAGGATAGGTATTTTATTTCCATTTTAGAGATGAGGAAGACCTAAGGACAAGAAAATGACTGGTTTCCACTATGATTGTGTGATTCCAGCATTTCTAGAATAAAAAAAAAAACCCTCAGGTAACATCAAAGAAAGTAGCATCTAGTCCAATCCCTTTAATATTTTTTTTAAAAAAAGGGACATCCTTTACCAGAAATGAATGGAATTAATTCAAGATTACCCATCCACTGAAAGAGAAAGGGCTAGAACTTCAGTCTTCTGAGTGTTATCCACTGGACCAATACATTATGACTGTCATTTACAGACAAATCTTCACAACACTTTGTGGAATGGAAAGAAAGCATTAAATAGGGACTTGGAAGCCAGGTGTGGCGTCACACACCTGTAACCCCAGTACTTGGGAGGCTGAGACAGGAGGATCGCAGGTTTGAGGAAAGCCTCAGCAACTTAACAAGACCCCCAGTAACATAATGCAACTCTGTTTCCAAGAAAGAAAAAAATTCCAGGGGTATAGCTTGGAGGTAGAACACCCCTGGGTTCAATTCCCAGTACCATAAACAAAATTGGGACTTGGAATTCCTGGATCCTGTTCCAGTTTTGTCAAGGAAGCTTGACTTCCCCTCTCAGGGCTTTAATTGCCCCATCAGTGAAATATGAGGTGACAATGACAAAACCAACAGGAGGCAGCAAATCTTTGATCCAAGATGGAGGCAAAGAGAAAACAGGTTTTGTGGCGCCTGAAGCTTATAACATTTGGGGCCCTCTTTAAGTATAAGAATATAAAATTACCAACATATAATTGGGAACTAAAGCAAATATTTATCTAAAATAAGAAAAGAAATATAAGAAAATTCATATTTTAAAAAGTTAAAAAAGGTTAGAAACATGTCATAATCAAGGAAAATGACATAATAAACAACAGCATCTCTATTAATTAAGTTTGATACACTTCTGTGATGTGTTATTCTTACGCTTCTCGTTTATTGGAAACTCACAGGACTCTGCATATCATTTCACACACAACTAATATTTTATTACAACAAACTAGTTAGGGCACATAATAGGATCACAAGGGGAAAGGCACATACAGAGCCTGGAGGAACCATGTCCAGACTTGCTTATGCTATTTCCCTCCCCTAGGGGCCATCAGAGCACACTTTTCCCTCAGCAACAAAAGTTCAGTAACATGTGTGTGATGTTTCTGCACAGAAGAGCCCAGACTCAGTGCCCACAGTTATACTGGGGGCTAGTCATACAAGCATCCTCTGCCCAGCATGTGCCAAATTCTAGACTTTCAGAAGGAAAGCAGGGGTTCAGTATAAACAGTGCTGTTTATGCAAACATTCTGAGCAAGGTAAGCCAGTCTTACCAGTTAACTGTTGATTGGGGACATTCTGAGAGCCAATTTCCCAGACGCCAGCAAAAAGCCAAAATTATAACTAGGTCTTTCTAAGGAGAGCAGTCTCAGGCCTGTTACATTGGCCCTTCCCTGCACACCATTCAGTATCTGTAGTCCTACTACACATCTGTGTCCACAACCTCAGGAATTCTGAAAAATGCCATTTCACACAACTCCCAAATATTAAAATAAACATCTGTCATATGTATAGTTGCATATTACTGTACTCTGGGTACATATTCCTGAGAGAACTTTCATTTGGCAATGAGAACTAACGCTTCCACTTCCAACTTCACATATCCAATTGAGTCCTAGATTTTTCCACAGACTAGCTTCTGACTCTAGAAGTCATGAAACTTGATTCTCCTCCACTGCTAACATATCTCTGGCACCAGGTTATGTAAGGCACAGTAGCATCACAAACTATCCTCTAGCCCTGCACCTCTTGTCCTGACACTGGATGTGTTGGCACAGTAAGTACAAATATTCCTAGAAGCTATTCCAGTACAGGGCAGCTAGATATATCTTGAAAATGTACAGAATTAGTTGTGAGCCCCTGAAACATATCTCTCTAAACCCAAACTAAATGTATCCCATTTTAATGCCCCTCAGTTGGATTCCCCAAATGCTATTGCATTGCTACCCGACACAATGGCAAGAATGATGGGGACAGTGGGGATAGTAGAGACAAAAGAGAAGTGTTCTAAATCAAGTGTGTTTAAAAAATACCTTTTTTAGCCAAACATGGTGGTGCACACCTATAATACCAGTACTTGGGAGGCTGAGACAGGAGGATCACAGGTTTGAGGCCAGCCTCAGCAATTTAGCAAGACCCTGTTTTAAAATAAAACATGAAAAGGGCTGCAGTATAGCTCAGTGGTAGAGTGTACCTGGGTTCAATCTCTAGTACCAAAAAATAAATCTTTTGTATATTTTACAAACCATATAACTATACAGCCATAATGCTGTGCCCCTTCCAGGCCTGTGCAAGTAAAAGACTCTGAAACTTAATCTTAAGCTGTATTCATTTCACTGGGCATCTGCATATGGTTTAGAGACACAACACAAAGACTAAACTACAAAGCTTTCTTTATTCCATGGCTGAGATAGAAAATTTGGCATGAGGTTCTTTGGCCAGGGGGTGAATTGCAAGAGGGACTAGTTTCAGAGGATGTGAGCTTCTAGGACCACTGGTAGAGAAGAACTTTGCTGGGCAGGTGCAGAATTGAATTGAGCAATCCAGGAACCAAAGAGAAATATCTAAGTAAGACAGCCCCCTAATGTGGTCAAGACTGAAATTACAAACTGCACAGTCACAGGATCAAATGTTTCCTGAGCTAGAAAGGGCTTTCTAGGTACTGTGTTCCACCATCTCCTCATGGAAAGAGCAAATTGCCATCCATAGTCATGGTCAAAAGGACTAGTTAGGTCTTACCTCAGTCACTTACGGTGCAAGCTGAGGCACATCACTTCCCCTCTCTAAATCTCAGCTTCTTCATCTCTAAAGTGAAGAGAATGATAATGCGGTTTCTGGAGTCCTGGGAGAATTCAGTGTCACACTAGGATGAGAAAAGGGACCAAGAGAGGTGTTCTTTCTCAGCCAGAATGGGACAAAGCCTTGCAGGAATATTAGCTTTGCTTTATCACAGAGGAAATGACAGCTCAAAAACTGGGTACAACTACCTGTCTGTCTAGAGTTGAACTGCTAAAAAAAATACCCCTTTCACCAACTCTTTCCTGAATTACAAGCAATTCAAAGCAGTGGATATGGGAACGGGGATTGAACCCAGGGGCTTTCTACCACTGAGCTACACCCTCAGCCCTTTTTATTTTTTTATTTTGAAACAGGATCTCACTAAGTTACTGTGGGCTGGCCTCAAACTTGTGATCCTCCTGCTTCAGCCTCCTTCCCAAGTAATGGAATTACAGGCCAGCGCTACCATGCCCAGCTGATCTTACTGATAGTTTCAGGGGAAATTGGAAATACTACTTGGGAATAATTTGATTCGATTAAGAATCATTCTACAGATAGAAAGTACTCTGAAAATTCATTTTTCTAGGAAGGGGGCAGAAAAGGGCAAGAGTAAACATCAATATATCTAAATGAGAAGAATAAAAGTGAGGGAAGATTTGCTGACTACATATGATACTTGTACCCTCATAGTCTCCCTACCAACCCTATCCCAGCCCTGTGCTATACTAGTAGGAAGATGGATATGGAAGGAATGTCCAGGAAGTAAAGGGGTATGTGATTTTAAAGTCACATGGCCCTGGACTACATGCAAGTGACAGATTTGTTGATGGAAATCCTGGTACCCCAGCCATTCTTGAGAATCCATCAGTGGGACTTCAAAGTATGGGGATACAATGCATATGCTGGAGTTGGCAGCTCCCAACCATAGTATTAAGAATGAAAATTTAAGAATGGCTCCTTGGGTCAGCAGTGCAACACAGCACTCCTTCAATCTCCCTGCAAGGTGGGTATAGTGGTACATGCCTATAATCTCAGAGACTCAGATCACAAGTTCAAGGACAGACTAGGCAATTTAGCAAGACCCTGTCTCAAAAAAAAACTAAAAAAGGGTTGGAGATGTAGCCCAGTGGTAAAGTGACCCTGGGTTCCATCTCCAGTACCATAGGAAAGAAGAAAGGGAGGGAGGGAGGAAGGGAAAGAAACTCTCCCTGCAAATTTGGCCTCTCCTCTTATTCCAGACATAACCAGTCATAATTAAATAAATAGAGTTGACTCTGTTGGGTGTCATCATAAATTATATTTTGTGCAATGTAAAATTTTTTATTCAATTGTACCAGTCCTTCCTGCGATCTGAAGGGAGATGTGGATTAGCTCACAGCCAAGCAACACAATTCAAAATTCCTGAATCACATTGCACTGCTGATAGGAACTGAACTGGTCACTGAGGCTGATCCCCTTGTTTACAGATGGGAAACAAGATGTACAGTGAAGTGGCTTGGAAAAGAACATACTCAGGACCCAGGACCAGTTCTACCCTTCAGGAGCATAACTCATAGCAATAGGCTGATAGCCTTGGCAGAAGGCTAAGAGTGAATGTTCTGTGTTACCAATTTGTTTGGCAGCTGCATGGACTCTGGGTTGGCCAATCCTGAGTGTAAATCCCAGCTACCCTTGTCAGCCATCTGTAAGAGCTCATCCAAGCCCTTTGATCTCTGTACTCTCAGTCTCCTCGTCTATTAAATGGACCTAACAGCACCTATCTCAACAGGTTGATTCAAGGACTAAAATAGAGAAGATGTGGAAAACACTTTTGCCCCCATTTCCTTGCTTGGGATACTCTTACTTTTGGCCTCTGATCTTCTGTCCTCCAACCTAACGCTGACTTCTCATGAATGGATTCCTGTATCACCACCTTCAAAATAATGCCCATTCTTCAGTGCACAGCTCAGGGCTAGCCTCCCTCTGAAGGCTTCCTGATCTCCCTGTGAGAAGCATCCTGACCTCTCCTGAGGCCTCATAGTATTTCATAGATAATTCTTTTTGTGGATGGTGTCTATTCCTGCTTCAATTGAGAGTTACTGATATACTTGCTTTTCTTATCCCAACTAGCATGCAACTGACTCCAGGCAGGGTCTTTCTCATCTGTCAAGTCCAGCATGGCACAGTACCCTGTTATGGGTGGTAGAGACACCATGAATACTGGATTCCTGGAATGCAACAGTATACTACCATTATAAGTCAACGTACCACATCTGACAGAGGCAAACTCTGGGGACAGTATGAAGATGAAATTGACAGGATCCTTGTCCTCAGAGAGATTACAGTCTATTTGGGATAATAGAGCACATACATACGTACAAAAACCAGAAACCACACAAGGAAACCTTGAACAAATGGAGCACCACAGACAGGTTCCAGAAGGCTGTCAGGAAGAAGGAGTAGTCTCTGAAGCTCAGGGATCTGAAGTCCAAATAATTTCTCCTGAATATAAACTGAAGCTTCAGAAACAAGAGCAGCCCAAGAAAGTTGAGCCAAGGTTCAAGGAATTTCCTATCAATGCCATTCAGGGCAGAGAACATTTCCTGTGGGCTAAATGAGGTAGATTTCAACTCAGGATGATTTTGCCCCCAAGGGGACACTTAGTAATGTCTGAAGCTATTTTCAACAGTCATGACTTGGGGAAAGTGCCACTTGTGTTTAGTGGGTAGAGACCAGGAATGCTGCTAAACATCCTACAATGCACAGCACAGTTCCCACAACAAAGAATGAATGATATGGCCCCAAATGTTAAGAGTGCCAAGGTTCAGAAACCTTTCATAGATATAAGAAATTTATCCTTTAATAATTTCTACCTAGTAATAGTACATCTCACATCAACAACACAGTTTTTTTAAAATAAAGTTTTACACCACTCCAAAAAAAAACCAAAACGACAGTGTGGTGGCTCACACCTGTAATCCCAGTACTTGAGAGGATGACACAGAAGGACTGCAGGATCGAGGCCAACCTCAGCAACTTAGCAAGACCCTCAGCAACTTAGACCCTGTTTCAAAATAAAAAAATAACATAGGGCCAGGGTGTAGCCTGGATATAGAAATAAAGAATAAAAGAAAAAAAAGAAAAGAATGACATAGTTCCCCAGAACAGTAGAGTAGGGCTGAGTCTAGGACTTGTATCCACCCAACCTGGCATACTGTAGGAATGCTAACAGATCAGTTAGCCATTTGTGGAATCAAAACTGATAGCTGTGAAGTCCTTTGGCGCACTGGACAGTCAGCCCCAAAATCAGTATTATAACCTCAAAATCCCCCCGACTTTAGAGACTCAACAGTACAGAAGGTGATACCAGGCATTATTCTGGTGACCAGAGATTTCAAAACAATTTCACATGTAGTGGTGTCCCTCCCAATTGATCTATCTTGTGATTATAATAAGGAGGAAGACTTACAAGGCAAATAATAAGAATTTGTTTCTGGGGTGTAATAAAATGTGGAAATAAAGCAGAATGTCCCTCTCCTTCCCAATAACTTAATCTATTTGTATCCTATTAATCAAATAAATCGAGAGGATAAGGCAGTAAGTTTCAGATCCCCAAGGAATGCTTAATGCACAAACTCTGAACACCAACAATTTAATAGGAGCTTCCTTCCCTCACTTTGTGATGAGAACCAACCAAAGAAACTTCTCCAAGCCTAATTTACTAATTCTTCTTTGGGATTATGCTTTACAAAGGTGGTTCCCAATCAGAGGTGCATTTGCCCCGCACATTCAGTAGTATCTGAAGGCATTTTGGGTTGTTGCTACTTGAAGACAAGGGGAGCTGCTCCTAGTATCCAATGAATAGAAGTCAGAGATGCTGTTCAATGTCCTACAATGCACAGGATAACCCACACAGAGAGAACAGAGGATGATCTGGCTCCAAATTTCAATAGTGCCAAGGTTCAGAAACTCTACCTTATGAATAAAATTATTGTGGTTAACATATTCTAGCAAATAAGAATCTAAACTTTGGAATAGGACAGTTTCATTATTTCACATTTGATGGTCATTATTATTCAAATCCATACACACAGCCTCTCCCATGCTGGGATCGTCAGTACTGTGTGAGAGACAGGAGAATTGTGGGAAGCAACAGATAATTGTGGGAATGACTGGGGAATCACAGGAGAGACAGGAAAAATTGTGGGAAGAAGCTATATTTTTGTGGTAACAAGCATTAGGAGTCTGTGTTTGTCTTAACATCCATCATTATATATGACGTCATATAGGTAATATGCCTTGGGAAAGTTGGAAAGATGAAGGCAGGAATAGTTAGAGGAGGAAAAGGACAGAAGTGTTTTACAATGTATCCACCTAGGACTCTTAGCCCCTCATTTTTTATGCTTTTATTGGTGCATTATAGTCTCACATCATAATGTAGTTTATAGTGATAGTGACATACATGCAAGTAGCAGTTGGTGGGCTTTCCCCCAGCTCCTTTCCCATCCCCCCTTTTCCCATACAGGGTATTGAGTTTGACATTGGTATTCTCACCTATGTACATAATGTCTATGGAAGTAATTCCTTCATTGATCCTCCCTCTCCCCATCCCCTTCCTCTAGACTACCTCCCCGGCTCCACTGGAGTTTCTCCTCCATTATCTGAAGTGATTCTAGTAATAAAACAGCATGGTATTGGCACAAAAACAAACACATAGACCAATAGAACAGAATAGAAGATACAGAAACAAATCCACACACTTATAGCCAACTGATTTTTGACAAAAGTGCCAAACACATACATTGGAGAAAAGACAGCC
>PVJS01056299.1:0-12390 GCA_004027185.1 Glis glis | reverse complement strand
GGCCTCACTAGGGGGAGAGAGAGAGAGAGAGAGAGAGAGAGAGAGAGAGAGAGAGACAGAGAGAGGAGAGACAGAGAGAGGAGAGAGAGAGAGAGAGAGAGAGAGAGATCGATCGCGCGCGCGCATGCGCGCTGAGTTTGGCCGCGAACCCGGATCCTCCGGTCTCCGCCTCCCAAAGTACTGGGATTACAAGCGTGCGCCACCACGCCCGGCTTATTCTTTATTTTTTGAAACCGGGTCTCACTAAGTTGCAGAGGGCCTCACTAAGTAGCTGAGGTTGGCTGCAAACCTGGATCGTCCGATCTCAGCCTCCCAAGTACTGGGATTAGCCACCACACTTGGCTTGCAGTTATTCTTCATAGAGCCAAAACTTCTATCAATATCAGTTAGTAATTCGTACATTAACCAAAATAGTTTAGCTACTCTTAAATCTACATTCAGTTCAACAAATAAATACTGAACACTTCCATGTGCCATGTAGGTATTGGGAATACCATTTTTTTCCCCAGATTTCCCCCAAAAATCTAATACAATGACAGAGTACAAAACTCGGTGTGTGACATAATGCCCTGGAAGAGGACAAAAGAAGTCTTTCTGATAGAATATCTAAGGCAATTTTTAAATAAGTATGAATGAGGCAACCAGAAATGCATTCTGCATTTAAGGAATTGCTTCAGCAGAGGCCTGGAGATGAGAAAAAAAACATTTTCTCAATCTAAAAACAGTTTAGTATTGCTGAAGAAAATATTGAATATCACGTGAGGAAGAGGTAAGAGATGAGACTTCATCATGGGCTAAAGATAAAATATTTACCTATTAACATAATAGCACTTAAAAGTAATAAATATGTTGCTGGGCATGGTGGTGCACGCTTGTAATCCCAGTACTTGGGAGGCTGAGACTGGAGGATCCAGGTTTGCAGCCAGCCTCAGCTACTTGGTGAGGCCCTCCGCAACTTAGTGAGACCCTGTTTCAAAATAAAGAATAAAAAATAGGGCTGGGGGTGTAGTCCAGAGTACAAAAAATGCCCCTTGGTTCAATTCCTGGTACCGAAAAAAAAAGTAATAAATGTCTGTAAATCTACCTAGAGAAAAATGATACTGCAAATATCTCTTGTCCCTCGTCTCCAAAACTGTAACAATAGCATATGCTTACTTTTGGAATGTACAGATAACAGATACGTCTTATCACCTACAGATCAATTAAGTGCTAAATTCATCTTTTCAGCTTTACTCTGTATTTAAGCTAAATACAAAGGAACATAAACATAAATACAATATTTTTACCTTTAAGAAAGCTCACACAGGCTCAGATTTGCAGTGTTTTCTATTAAACAGTTTAGGATCAACAAAATATCCAAGTTCAGCATTTTATGTTGTGATGCTTCTATTCCCCACCATCTATGTTTTACCTTGTAGGCAGCCATTAGCTTCAACACATTCAACTTTGAAGCAACCCATAAGAAAACCCATGTTTTCTATGCTGTGATATAATTATTCTTCTTTGACTTTGATTTCTTCCTACATTTTGTTGGTGGTGTTGAATGATGATTTCAAACACTCATGACAATGCCTCTGAGCTTTTACGGTTAAAAGAAACAATCTGGTTTCCACCTAGGACAGAGAATGCTTACAAGCTAGGAGGACCACAAAAGCTCCTCACAAACTCATTGGTTTGGCCCCAAGTAATAGCTAGAACACACCTACTGGCCCAGTCTCATTCAATCTTAAAGCTATTTTCACACTGCCTATTTCCCCCTTCTGCCTTAATAATGCTGGATACACAAGGTTATTTGAAGACAGGAGAGCCTAACGCAGGCTGGAAAGAAGTGTGCTAGGCCCTTCTTGTTGCATGCATCAGAAGACAACAGATACTTCTATCTCTATCAGACTCAAAAACAGGGGATATTCTCACCTGCCTATTGGGTTGTGAGGTGTGAAAAAAGCAAGACAAACAGGAACCATAATTTTAGGTATCAGGAAGTAGTTGTAATATATAATTTCAGCTCTCAGGTATAAGAAAGATAATATAAAAGTTAGACTGCCAATATTGTAAATTTTTTCATATACCAATTACTAAAGAAATGAAAGGAGGAAATGAAGAGAAGAAAGGAAGAAGCAAGGAAGTTAAAGAAAGAATGAAAGGAGGGAAAATGAGTCAATATAAAGCCTCTTAAGTAGTTTTCAGGTAGTCAGCTCAGAGTTAATGTTCAGTTTTTGTTTCATTTTGTTGTGGTAATGGGATTGAACCCAGCACGGTCCTACCACTGAGCTATACTCTCAGTCCTATTTTATTTTTATTGTGAAACAGGATCTTGCTAAGTTATTGCATGCTGGCCTCAAACCTGTCATCCTCCTGTCTCTGCCTCCCAAGTACTGGGATTACAGGCATGTACCACCATGCCCAGCTGAGTTACACTGCCCCTTTAATTTGCTTGTCACTGAATAAGAAAAGGAGGATGAGGTCAGCTTTGAGGTCTGATGGGCCCTAAGCAAAACAGATGGGCAAAGCTGAGGCTGAGAGAACTGGCTTGCTCCTGAGAAAGGAAGCTACTGCCAAATCACCGTTCAAGGAGTTATGAAGAGAGTACAGATATGACCTAGGGCAGCGCCAATTTTTCAATATCATCTGACAGAAGGAAAAATATGAGAGAAATCTTTGTGTAGTGGTGGCATCTGAAGGGGAGCAGCAAGCTTCTTGGTCATCTATCCTGCATAAGAGTAAGCCAGAGCATGATGATTTTCTGTCTGGGCATAAAGGGGCTATACTCCAACTAGCCACCAGGAAAAAAAAAGTTTAATAGTACTAGACAGATTATAAAGTCTTGAATCTGAGCAAACAGGTTGGCAATGGTAGGAGAAGGCTATAACTTATTGGTATTAGAGCACTTTTGGATTCAATGTAGGCATCTGAATAATGGGCTAAAAAACAGAAAGATTAATCACATGTAAGAATGAAATTATTAATATGTTGGCACAAGAACAGGTTGGGTAGGATCTGTATGTAGGTCAAAGATCTTAAATACTGGTAAATAAGAAAGCAGCAATATCATGATTGATATATTTCCATAAATTTTTCTGGATATGTACATTGTACAGTGGTGGCAAAAAAATCACCATTCGAGAAGTCCATACCAAGATCACCACTTAAAAAAAAAAAAGTGCCGGGTGTCATGGCACACACTTGTAATCCCAGTACTTGGGAGAGAAAGACAGGAAGATCCGGGTTCGCGGCCAGCCTCAGCTACTTAGTGAGGCCCTCCGCAACTTTGTGAGACCGGGTTTCAAAATAAAGGATAAAAAATAGTCGGGGGTGTAGCTCGGAGGTAGAATGCCCCTGGGTTCAATCCCCGGTACTGCAAAAAAAAAAAAAAAGTATTAACCCAGGCAATAACATATAAAATATGCATTAGCACAGGAGTCAGCAAATTAAGCTAGTACTCTATTTTTTTTTTTTTGTGGTACCAGGGATTGAACGCAGGGGCATTCTACCTCCAAGCTACACCCCCAGCCCTATTTTTTGTTCTTTATTTTGAAAAAGGGTCTCACTAAGTTGCGGAGGGCCTCACTAAGTAGGTGAGGCTGACTGCGAACCCGGATCTTCCGGTCTCAGCCTCCCAAGTACTGGGATTAGAAGTGTGAGCCACCACGCCTGGCTCTATTTTTTTTTAAAGTTTTATTGGAACACAGGCATGATCATGGTTAATATGGTGTAGGTGTTTGCTTTTGCATTACAAAAACAGAGTTGAGTCTGGCTAGTAAAGCCTTTAGTATATACTTTAGTATATGACCTTTACAAAAAAAAAAAAGTATGCTGGCCCCTGAATCCAATTGGTGAAGAAACATAAGGAATCCAATTTCCATACATGCCATTTATTTTATTTCTATTTTTCAGGTAAATTAAAACCTGGATTTTTTTTTTTTGTGTGTGTGTATGGTACTAGGGATTGAACCCAGGGGCACTCTACCTCTGAGCTATACCCCCAGACCTATTTTTTAATTTTTTTTTATTTTGAAACAGGGTCTTGGTAGGTTGATGAGAGTCTCACTACTTGCTGAGGCTGTCCTCAAACCTGGGACCCTCCTGTCTCAGCCTCCCAAATACTGGGATTACAGGCATGTGCCACCACACCCGGTTAAAATCTGGAAGATTTTCAAAGGTAAAATCTATATTAAAACTGGAAAAAAGAAGTTAGTAAAGGTTTTAAAGGAAAAAAACCCAAACTCACTAATACTCTTGAAGAATAACTTAAATTCTAAAGAAATAGACCCCATCTACATGAGTCCTAAAATAAAAATCCTAAAAGTAACAAGTATCTTAAATTTAAAAACATTTTAGCTATTATCCTTATTAAGAGTAGATACCATTTTCATCATTTTTATTAGATTAAAACATTGAGAGGCTAAGTATTCTCAGACTGAGTCACAGATTCCAAGTACCCACAAATTTTTTTAATTCATATGAAGCTTTTTAGAAAAAGAGTATGCTTTTTTCTTTTAAAGTTATAAATAATCAAATCTGAGAAATCCTTATTTGATTTTGTCAGTGGAGGGAAAAATTAAATAATCATAACAACATAGTTAACAAAACTCAGGAAATAATTTTAAATTATAATACTACTAATTATTAAAAATTCCTAAATCAAAGTCCAAACTTGTTACTTAATGGCTGTTAGTAGTAATCACAAATCTACAAAGCAAAAAAATTGTTTGAATGTATATCACTGTCAACATGATTCACATTATG
This sequence comes from Glis glis, assembly GCA_004027185.1. NCBI lineage: Eukaryota > Metazoa > Chordata > Mammalia > Rodentia > Gliridae > Glis > Glis glis. The sequence goes on along the minus strand of PVJS01056299.1, from coordinate 7,644 downwards.
ATGTGAGACTATAATGTACCAATAAAAGCATAAAAATTTAAGATAAAAGAACTTCAACAAATGTTTCATATTACTCTGAGCTTATAGAACATAAGCAGTTAAATGTTATCAGGTTTAAGTGATCAAGTATATGTTACATACATTTTGGAAGCATGTTAAGTGATCCAGCCTATGATCAGTATAAATTTAAAAAGTATGCAAATTTTGAATAAAGACTGTAACTGCTTTTAGAGCAATAACCATGTAGGTTTTTACTTTTTACATATTAAAATTCTAGGGATTACTGCCAAATTTTAGCATCTTGCAACTTGACCAAAAATAATAATAATAATAATGATTGTGCATGTGTATCTAATCTCTAGGTGAAAACAATAAACATAAAGAGACGTAACTGAATAATCCTATGATACTTTTGATTTCATTCTAACATACAAACAAAATGGGAATACATTTTCAGCCAACATTACAAATGTTAATATAAAAATTATACACTATAAACAAACCTGTTTATGAATCAATATGAATTCCTCAATAGATGTAAAGAACAAGGTACATGAGTAGATATTTTATTACAACAAAAGGAAATATAAATGGCAAAAAGTATGGAAAATATTTAAAATCCTGAGAATATAAAGAAATAAAAATTAAAGCTTTTTTTTTTGTGTGTGTGTGTGTGTGTGTGTGTGTGTGGCACTGGGGATTATACCCAGGGGCATTCTACCTGCGAACTACATCCCCAGCCCTATTTTATTTTTATTTGGAAACAGGATCTCGCTAGGTTGATGAAAGTCTCACTATTTGCTGAGGCTGTCCTCAAACCTGCAATTCTCCTGTCTCAGCCTCCCAAGTACTGGGATTACAGGCATATTCCACCACGCCCGGCTAACTTAAAGCTTTTCAAAGAGGAGAAAATTCAAAGATTTCAATGGTACAATCTAAACATTCTGATATACTACCAGCTCAGAAGTGTAACTCATTTTACTTTTCTTAAGTAAATTGATGATACCTATAAAAATTTTCATAGACTTTGAATGAGGAACTTCATTTTCAAAAATTTTTTTATACTTTTATTGGCTCATTGTAATTGTACATCATAGTGAGGTTCAAAGTGATACAAACATACATACACACAGCACTTGATGTGTTTCCCTCTGCATCCTACCCTGTTCCTCCACTACCCATATATGTTAATGAGATCAACAGTGATACCTTCATATAAGGACATAACATTATTTGAATTATTTCCTTCATCAATTCTCCTGTTTTCCCTTCTCACCTCCCTCCCCCAATCTCCTTCCACTATGCTACTGGTTTCTTCATTTATCTAAAGTTCCTTTTGAGCCAGGCATGGTGGCGCACACTTGTAATCCCAGTACTTGGGAAACTGAGATGGAGGATCAGGGTTCACGGCCAGCCTCAGCTACTTAGTGGGGTCCTCTGCAACTTAGTGAGACCGTTTCAAAATAAAGAATAAAAAATAGGGCTGGGGGTGTAGCTTGGAGGTAGAATGCCCTGGGTTCAATCCCCAGTGCCAATAATAGTAATAATAATAATAAAGTTCCTTTTGTTTCCTATTTTCTCTCTTGCTTCCACATATGAGAGAAAACATATCACCCTTGACTTTCTGAGACTGACTTTTGGGTTGATGTCATTTAGCATAATATTCTCTAGTTCCATCCATTTTCCTGCAAATGACATAATTTCCTCCTTCTTTATAGTTGAGTAAAATTCCATGTATACACTACACTCTCATTATCTATTTTTGACTTTAGAAATAGATATATCAAAAAAGTATGAAGTAAAAAAAAATTCATTGTTGTTATAGTAATGAATATCAGAAACAACTAAAGGTCCAACATTAAGGGAATGGTTAAGTAAATTATGATGAACACATACAAAGTTATATTATATTTGACAGTTTTAATAACTTGAAAATATATTTATAATAGCATAGATTTCCCCCTTTTTCTTGAGTAAGAAAAACTAGATGCATGATATGTTATAAAGTATGAAGGGAGGAAGGATAGAGGAAAGACAAAGAAACATACCACGTAACAGTGGCTTTTTTTAATTTTATGTACTTCCAAATTTGCCCCAGTGAACATGAAGTAGACTTAAAAAAAAAGAGAAAAATAAAATGAAAAAAGAAATGGCCACAGTACCACTGCTCATTTGAATACTATTACTAGCTACTTAGAATTAATTATCTCATAATTATAGATCAGTGAAACTCTAACTGGCAAGCAGAGTGAGACCCTGTTTCAAAATAAAAAAATAAAATGGGGCTGGGGGTGAATTCAGAGGTGGAAAGACCCTGGGTTCAATCCCCAATAACATACACACATATATACATACACACACACACACATACATACATATATACATATACATATTTCAAAAATGGAGTCAATCTGGGATTGGGAAGCCTTTTCCCAATGTATAAAACACAAAGAATAACAGGAGAGATAAAGTTATTAGCATCAGAACCGGACCTATGTAAGATTTTACAATCTTCAGGAATGCATATATAAATTCTTTTTCATTAGCTAATGAACAGATAGTAAAATGGTAAGGTGATGTGACAATAGCAGAACCATCTCTAAGCCTGTGAAGAGTGGGTAAAAATGGTACAAAAATATACTGATAGAATAAAATAATCATGCCCTCTCAGTCATAAGAAAAGGAATTTAGAAGTACTATTTTTCAGTCCTCTGTTTAATCCATAACAAAATTATGGGCATTATTAAGGATAGTAGCTGGGCGTGGTGCCCCAAGTCCATAATCCCAGTATTGAGAGGCTGAGACAGGAGGATTGCAGGAATACTGGAGAGCAATAAAAAGAATCAGTTTACAGATGTATATAATATGTAGACTAATACAATTAATCCTTGATACTGTGGTAAGAAAACAAGGTGAAAACTTATCAAGTGCCACAAGAAAGAATGACAAAATTTGGTTTTGCACGAACTATATAATTAAAAGATTCAAAAAGTGTGCCACTCCAGTGGCTCTACGTGACTGTGGCCTCCAAACACCCCAAAGCATCTTGCCAGTCAACAAGAACCGAGATTCTCCCTGGGCCTGTGCTTGAGAAATCCTTTATGGAATTAGAAGAATTTCCTTTGGTATTTCTTAATTGAAAAGCAATTTTAAATGTACTTAAATTCAGATTATTAAATAACATTTTAATTATCCTAGAATATTTACATAGCTCACTTAACATTAATTACAGTTCTACTAACCTAATGCATTAAGGTAAAATTGCCTTACTGCATACAAACTAAGCACTAAAGATGACACATATAGGGAAGGAAAATTGCCTTTTGGGAACTCCATTGTTAGTTGTATGTATTTATTGTATATATGGAAATCAAGAAGGGAACTACATGTTTCTTCAATTGTCAGAACTAGTTTACATGCAGGTGAAAACATTTTCATTTTAAAAAGCCTTGACAACTCAAATATTTAGAAATGATGCTAGAATGAACATATATAAATTATAGCAATAGATAAATAACTTTTTATGTGAATCCTACCACAATGAATGATTGATAAAAGTTCTTGCCAGGCTTCTTCACCCACAAGTCTTCCTTCTGTTGTTGACTCTAATATCAATGACATCACAAATAAACACACAATAACTATATACAAGTTTTTCATTCATTTACTTAGGCATTTACTAATCTATCCATTCATCCACCCATTTGATAAATTTCATAAAACATGGCCCAATGACTTAAATGAAATAACCAAAAGACGTTTTAAGATCATATAAAGCCACTATATTCTTCTGGAACCCTGCTTTAATACACACACACACACACACACACACACACACACACACACACACATATTCTGGAAGGAAGTGTTTTAACAAGTCAAGCAGACTTTTTTTTTTTTTTTTGGTACTGGGGATTGAACCCAGAGGCACTCTACCTCCAAGCTACACCCCCAGCCTGATTTTATTTCTTATTTGGAAACAGGGTCTCACTAAGTTGCTGAGAGCCCTTGCTAAGTTGCTAAGGCTGGCTTTGAACCTGTGATCCTTTCTCAGCCTCCCAAGTACTGGGATTACAAGTGTAAGCCACCATGCCCAGGTTCAAGCATACTTTTTGCTTAGATGTCTTCAAGCAAATATTTTAAAGTCACAGAAATAAATAATGAAATATATTTGAGGAAGTCTTGTCCTATGTAGTAGTTACAGGAAATAGATAACAGGAAAATATGTAGGGAGGTAGAATCAAACTTTATAATAACACTTTGCTCAGTTATTTTTAATAAAGCAATGAAACTGAAGAAAAATAACAGCAGTGAATAATAAGTAGTAAACAAGATAGAGCCTCAGAAAACATTTCTTTTTTCTTTTTTTTTTTTTTTTTGGTCCTGGGGATGGAACCCAGGAGCATTCTACCTCCAAGCTACACCACCTGCCGTTTTTATTTTGAAACAGGGTCTCCCTAAATTGCTAAAGCTGACCTTGAATCTGCAATCCTGCTGTCTCAACTTCCCAAGAACTGGGATTACAAGCATGTGCCACCACATGCTCTGCTCAGAAAATAATTCTTTTTTTAATACTTTTATTGTTGTATTATAGTCTCACATCATAATGCAGTCCATAGTGATAGTGACATACATGCACACAGCGCTTGGTGGGCATTCCCCTAGCTCCCTCCCTACTACCCCCCTTTCCCATACAGGATATTGAGATTGACATTGGTATTCTCACATATGTACATAATGTCAAAGGAAGTGATTCCTTCCCTGACTCTCCATCCCCCTCCTTCTCCTAGACCACCTCATGGCTCCACTGGGGTTCCTCCTCCATTATCTGAAGTTCCGCCGGTATCCAGATTACTCCCCAGCTTCTGCACATGACAGAAAACATATGACCCTTCACTTTCTGTGACTGGCTGATCTCAAATAGTAAATGAATATGTGAAAAAATGTTCAACATCACCGGAAGTGGTGGCGCACGCTTGTAATCCCAGTACTTGGGAGGCTGAGACCAGAGGATTCAGGGTTCATGGCCAGCCTCAGCTACTTAGTGAGGCCCTCTGCAACTTAGTGAGACCCTGTTTCAAAATAAAGAATAAAAAATAGGGCTGGGGGTGTAGCTCAGAGGTAGAATGACCCTGGGTTCAATCCCCGGTACCGCAAAAATAAATAAATAAATAAATAAATAAATAAATAAATAAATAAATATGTTCAACATCATTAGCAATCAGGGAGATGCAAATCAAAACTACACTGAGATTACATCTAACTCTAGTCAGAATGGCCATCATCAAGAAGTCAAGCAATAATAAACGCTGGTGAGGATGTAGGAAAATAGGAAATCTACACTGTTGGTAGGACTACAAATTAGTATAGCTGCTATGGAGATCAGTGTGGAGATTCCTCAGAAAACTGGGAATGGACCCACCATATGATCCAGCTATACAACTCCTGGGTATCTTTCCAAAGGGACTAAAATCAGACTATCATAGTAATATATACATATCCATGTTTATAACAGCACAATTCACAATAGCTAAATTATGGAACCAACCAAGGTATCCATCAATAGATGAATGGATTACAAAATTATGGGATATACAGACAATGGAATTCTACTCAGCAATAAAGAAGTACAAAATTATGTCATTTGAGGGAAAATGGATGGACCTGGAGAACATTATGTTAAGAAAACGATTCTTTTAAAAAGTATTTAGGAGCTGGGCATAAAGGTGCATGCCTGTAATACCAGTACTTTAGAGGCTGCAACAGAGGATCATAGTTTTGAGGCCAGTGTATGTGCAGTAGGAGATCTTGTTGCAAAATAAAAATAAAAAGGATTAGGGTATAGCTAAGTGGTAGAATGCCCCTGGGTCGAATCTCCAGTATCACAAAAAAAATGTATTTACAATGAATAAAAGCAATCTAGAAAACAAAAATAAATACTCACAAATTAGAAAATATTGTTACCCATGGTCTAAACTTGTGTGTGTGTGTGTGTGTGTGTGTGTGTGTGTGTATGTATGTGGATGGTGCTTAGGTTTGAACCCAGGGACATTCTACCTCTGAGTTACCTCCCCAGCTCTTTCTTTTATTTGGAAACAGGGTCTCACTAAGGTGCTGAGGCTGGCCTCCAACCTGTGATCCTCCCTTCTCAGCCTCCCAAGTACTGGGATTACAGGCATGTGCCACTATGCCTGGCTCTAAACTTGCTTCTTAATGATATCACATATAGCACAAAATATCCTCAGAAAAAAACTTGAAGTTGGCAGAATTGGATAAAGATAGATTTGAATTCTAGCTCTTCCTACTTACTAGGTAAGAGATGTTGAACAATTTAATTTAGCATTTCATTCCTGGTTTCATTGTCTAGAGTATAGGGACACTTCCTAATTTGTAGGGTTTGATGAGCATCCTAACAAACAGTGTCAGGGAAAACAGTTCATGAAGCATTTAGATGCTACATAAATGTAAACATATTATAAGAAGGAAACAGGATGAAAATAAAGGGAAAAAAACACTAACTCCAACAGAGGTAAAGGTAGGGAGGTGAGAGCTAACCTTTCCATCTTAAAATAGCACTCTGAGAATAATATTTCTTGTGGAATTTGAAGTACTTAAAATACTAGATGAAGAACCTCATTTTGGATGAAATAGAATAAACTCTAAATCACACTGAAGATTTCAATGTCTCTTTAAACTAGATCCGATTTACATTAGTGCTTATTGCAGTGCCCAGGAAACAAAATGTAACAATTAGAAAGCAGAAAAGAAACAATAACTCAATAACAATTCTTAGAATCTACCTTTATTATTATTTAACTATGAAAATAATTTTGTGCTTATCCTCTTTATGAAATTACTAATCTCTAGGATTTAAGATTCAGGAGGAGACATGTAAGTAATAACAGTACTGCAAATGTGACTGACAAAATTTAAACCCTTAAACCGTACACACACACACGCGCACACACACACACACACACACACACAAACACACACATATTAAATTTAAAGGTAAAAAAATTAATCACAGTTTTGCAGTTTGGTATTTTAAGAATTATTATTATTTATTATTATTATTATTATTATTATTATTTGCGGTACCGGGGATTGAACCCAGGGGCATTCTACCTCCAAGCTACACCCCCAGCCCTATTTTTTATTCTTTATTTTGAGACAGGGTCTCACTAAGTTGCGGAGGGCCTCACTAAGTAGCTGAGGCTGGCCGCGAACCCGGATCCTCTGGTCTCAGCCTCCCAAGTACTGGGATGACAAGTGTGCGCCACCACGCCCAACTGTAGTCTAAGAATTATGATCCTTCTAATAATTTAGTAACAAGGTTTTCATATACCCCACATGCCCTTAGATGTATATTAAAGTGAATGACAAAAAAAGATATCTTCCCAGACTTGGGGAAAAACAGTCTAAAGAACCCAGGAATCACAGAAGAAATCACAAAATAAATTAGAAAATACTTATAAAAAAAACAATAACAGCGACGGGCGTGGTGGCGCACACTTGTAATCCCAGTACTTTGGGAGGCAGAGACCGGAGGATCCGGGTTCGCAGCCAGCCTTAGCTCTCTCGCTCTCTCTCTCCCTGTCTCTCTCTCTCTCTCTCTCTCTCTCTCTCTCTCTCTCCTTAGTG
>PVJS01056298.1:0-12389 GCA_004027185.1 Glis glis | reverse complement strand
CTCCCTCTCTCTACCTAGTGAGGCCCTCCGCAACTTCGTGAGACCCGGTTTCAAAATAAAGTATAAAAAAATAGGGCCGGGAGCGTAGCGCGGAGGTAGAACGCCCCTGCGTTCAATCCCCGGTACCGCAAAAAAAAAAAAAAGAATATTTAAGATGCATAAAGATAAAGATTAAGAAATAACTTCCATTAAGAAAAGAAACAATAAAACAGAAAGATAACAAAAAATAAACAATAGCCAGTATCCAGGGGAAAGAACCAATCAGAATTCTTGGAAATGAAAATACAATCATTGAAGTTAAAATAGAAATATTATTATAGTACATAAACCCTAGCAAGAAACATTAAAAGGGAGAATTAAATGAATTGAAATATAGCAAAGAGGAATTCAACCAGAAAAGCAAGTCAAAGAGATAAAGGAAGAAGTAAAAAAAAAAAAGCTAGCAGACATGAAGGACACAGGGAGAGGCTGAAATTTATGCCTAAGTGTTCCAATAAAAAAGAATTATGTAAATAACAGAGAAACTTTTTTTTTGCGGTACCGGGGATTGAACCCAGGGGCGTTCTACCTCCGCGCTACGCCCCCAACCCTATTTTTTATACTTTATTTTGAAACTGGGTCTCACGAAGTTGCGGAGGGCCTCACTAAGTAGAGAGAGAGAGACAGGGAGAGAGAGACAGAGAGAGAGAGAGAGAGAAAGACAGAGACAGAGAGAGCTGAGGCTGGCCGCGAACCCGAATCCTCCGGTCTCCGCCTCCCAAAGTACTGGGATTACAAGCGTGCGCCACCACGCCTGGCTCAGAGAAACTTTTGAAGAGATGTTCAGGAATCTTCCAGAACGTATGAGTGATGAGTAAATGTAAACCCTGAGCTCTGAGAAGGATAAATAAAAATAAATCCATACCTACTGACTTTGTAGTAAGACAGCAGGGCATATAAGGCAAAGGACAAAAGTTAAACATCTTATAGAAGACTAATTTTTTTAAGCCTCGGGGAAAACAACTAGCAACCCAGAATTTTATACTCAGCTAAACTATCACTTGAAGAAAAGAAAATGCAAAATAAAGACATTTTCAAAAATACAAAGATACAGGCCTATATCCCCTCCCTAGAACACTCAAATGATGTGCATAGCAAAAATAATCATAAGCCAGACAGGGGTGTGGGGTGCAAGGAAGAACAATAAGTAAGACATGGATACGAGGCATCAAATGATTTTTTGAAAAATAATAATGAAGGACCTTAGATCTTATTTTAAACAAAACCAAAACTCTGGACACCAATAAAATGATGGGAGTGTATACAATGGTTGTTGAGCTAAGGCCTGGGCCCTATTTTCCAGGAGTATATAAGTGATAAATAATTTTAACTGCATTAGACAATATTTGCTTATAGGTGTGTTCTTTTAAGTTGAGGAAAACCACTAAAAGAATAGAAATTCAATTGTATTCAATAAATAAATCGTATTCAATCGTAAATTCAATAAATTCAATTTATTCCACATAGGATAAACAGAAGAAGAGGGATGGGAAATAATATATATTTATGCTAATTCTCAATTCAACAGAAGTTAGGAAAGAAAAGCAAGTCAGACATATTTTTAGAAGTCACAAAATCAGTAGACAGAATAACAGAGCCAAGGTCTGAAAGGATTTTGACAGGTCTAAAGCCAACAAGATGATATTTAAGACAGATGCACTGAGGTTCAAAAAGTCAATTGTATAACTTCTAGAAGGGGAAGCCTTAGCCTCTGAGAGTTACTGTGAAGAGATGAGAATGCGTTCACCTTAGGAAATGGTAAGAGATGTATGAGATCCACAGTGAGGAAGACCAGCGGCCTCTATCCTCTGTGCCTGTCAAACTAAACTTGAACACTGACAATGGTGTCCCACTTGCATTTCCTGCACCTCTTCTTTAACATGGATACTGCTAGGAAACCAGAGATGCACACAACCCTCAAGGTCATAATGGAGTAGGGAGAACAGACCCTGCGCACTCACACATACGATGCGTTAAGTGCTTTGACAGATGGATGTAAATTACAATATGAAGAGAGAAAGGTGGGGTTCTCTTGGTCTCAAAGTGTAGAAGAGAAAGTTCCCAAAGAAAGCAAGTTGGGCCTGGAAGGACAAGTAAGAGCCCGCTGCACTCAGAGGTGGGAGGGACCACTGTGAACAGGGGCACAGGGAGGAGGGGCCTTTTGGTGAACACTCGAGGAACCCACTGTGATTAGAATTATCTTTGCAACCCTGATCAGGGATCACCAGTGGAGCTTGTGAAAAAATATAGAAGCCTGGGCTCAACCCCACAGGTTCTGATTCTGTATTGTTTGGAAGATCTGTAAGCGATTCTGATGTCCAGGACTGAGAGTGAACAGGAAATTCCAGATAGCTGGAGAAAAGGACATCCAACCTTTGAGTGTAAGGTTGGATTAGATGACCAGCCAGCAAGGTCCCTTCCAGTGTCAACACCTGAGGGTCCCATATACCATCAGGTCTTCTTTCATCCAGAAATTTTCCAAAGATGGGGCCTCTGCAGAACAGCATCTCTCCTGCAACTTCTCTCATTCCTCTCCAAAGCCATCACCCCTAAGAAGAGGCATTGAATGCTAGGATCAGTCGGGAAATGACCATCCTTTCAGTGAGATGGTGAATCAGATGGAGAATCAGATCTCTAATCAATGCTGGGAGAACCAGCTTCCGTGAAAGTTCAAGTTCAGTCCTACAAGTGATCAAAGAGAAACAGGAAGGCAGCATTTCCAGTGAAGAGCAGCGTCCCTGGAAACAGGAGGGCCTCGCTGGATTAGGGCTTCGCTGCTGGATGTGAGACCTCAGGCCAGTTAACTGACCTCTCTCAGCTCCTCCATGTGTCAACTGAGGCTAATAATCCACCTGTGTGGTTCTTACGAGGACTTACAGGGCAAGGTATGGAAAATGTCACGTAGGGACATTCAGGGGGCCTCGCGTCTAGAGAGTACTCAGTAACAAGAGCAATAATAAGCCTGGACATTTATCACTTTGAAAGCACTTTGAATTATTGAAAAATTGGGACTCTTAGGTTTACAAAACACTATTTCACCAGTTGGCTCCTCAGAGCCGATGTTCAGCACAGGAGACTGACTGTTCTCTTTCCATCTGGTGACCTCTCACCCGTTGGGCATTTCTAATTGGGTAAAAACTAGAAACTTGATCCCATCTTGCGTCGCTGCTAACTGCAAAGTGTCTATCACATGGCTATTAATAAACTCAATTTCTGCCTAGGTCAAATCAGGTGAAGACATCAACCAGCCAAGTTTCTTTCTCCTTTATTTTGAACTGCTTTGAAATTCAGATCGCCTTGTCCTCAGATAAAAAATAATTCACTTAAGAATTTCAACAAAACTCTTTTATTGATGGCTGAAAATGTTTTCTGTATTAACTCACTTTCCATGTGTGAAAATCCTCTATCCCTTGCATGGGGACAGGGACGTGATCGGTGATCCAAGTTGGGCCCTGTCCTGGGTGTTGAGGTACTGTACTCTCTAAAAGGTATTTCTGGGCCAGGACACTAGGACTCCTGGATTATGTCTATGGAGGGCCATGCTTTTTGGGGGTAACAAAAGGACTCTTCAACGACATGGCAACAGAGCCCTCCAGCTGTCGTCATGCAGAGAGTCTCAGCTCTCTAGTCTGAAACCAGGAGACTGTCACTCCCTATTGCCCGCAGAAGAATTACAGCCCCTGACTCCAGAGTGGTAGGGATGGGTGGCCGCCAGGAGGTTACCTCCTCCATTGCATGGAGCCCAGAGGTGGCCAGAGAGAGGGAGGGTGGGGTTGGCATAGAGGTGGCGGGGTTGACGTGGGGGAATAGAAAGAGAGCTTCGTAAGGGAGAAAGAAGTCAAACTTGCATTCCTACATTCACAGGAGTCCCTCGACTTTTAACCCATATACAGGAACTGTGGATATTTTCACTTAGAATGAGGTTCCACATTGGGGGATAAAGGTGTTGAAGATCACAGTCAAGCTGGACCCCTGGGCCACTACTGGCACACAGGGCACCTCTGGGCACATTAACAAAAGGACCCCTCTGGGCGCACAAGTGTCCAGCAGGTGTCCTCTCCTCCTGTATGTCCCAGCCAGCCTCAGCCTCAGTCTCAGAGTCCCACAGGCCTGATGACTCAAGCACAGGTTGGATTTCAGCCCCTGATGGTCTCCTCGCCACTCTGCGCAGTCAACAAACCTTTAGGGCCGCCTTGACACGACCTCGTGTGATACAGGTGTCTTTCACAAGCCACCCACCTGGCAAGAACAGTCTCAAATGCTGCTTCCCCCATGAGGAATAGTGAGCTTAGCTGTCTTTGAGTGGCACCCCCACACTTGGAACCGCACATGAGGCTCTTGTGACCCACAGCGCCCCTGCAGGAAGGAGTCGCTACTGCAGATTCATTCAGACCTGCTTGAAGCCACACCAGGGAGGGCCAGAGCCCAGACCCTCAGACTGTTCACATTCTCTATATCCCCTGCTAAACATGTCCTCCCACTAAGGAGTCTGCCTTCATCCTAGTAACAATAAGCTCTTTCCAGCCCAGTGACAAAGCCCCTCCTGTCCCCTGCCTTGCTGTCCCAGCTGTAGGACGTATCACATCCTTCCGCCCCTCCCTAAGCCCCGGCTGCAGACCAGCCCACAAGGAATCCTAGCACGCATATTCCCATCATGTCCAATAATGCCCTGCTTTCTTGTCAATGTTGAACTTGAAAAGATATCAGATCATTTTACTCCAGACGTTTGGTTACTATTTGCTTATAGGTTTTATCAGATCCAAAAAGGATTTCAGGCAGCTTAGAAAGAAAGAAAAAAAGTAATAAAATTGTTTAAAAATGGATTCGAAGCCAAGAAATGGAACAGGCTTTATAACAATGGGAGGGAGTGGAGAGAACTATTCCTAAAATCCTGCAATCGAGCACCAGACCAAGCCCTGCCCACAGCCAGGACCAAGGAGGAAAGACAGGCAGGGCTCTTATCTAACAAAAGGACCCGTGTGGAGTCATTGTCATAGGCTCATGTTCCAGCCACAAACGCTGTGAGGAGCACCGTCATGGTCTTCACACAGGGGTGACAGTGGCACAAGGACAGCAGCTGATCCCTCTGGAGCTCGGCCACACGCATCTCCGGCTCGCTCGAATACCGTGCGGGTGCTCTTTCAAGAGGTGCATGCTCTGCACATGGCGCCTGGGCCACAGCGGTCCACCCGTTCCTGTGCCTTTAAACCAGGCAACCCACCCTCGAGACACGCCACACAGCGTCCGTCCAGTGGCCAAGACACAGCAGCTTCGGGCTTTGCTGGATATCTCACGGGTCAGGCCCTCGGGGGCCACACCAGTCTCATCTTCCTCACATCTGTCTGTTCCAACACCCCAGTCCTCGCTTCCCATTTCACCCATGGGCCTCAATGCAGAGTGACCTCCTCTAGACCACTCCTGGGCCACCCACACTCCGGCTCTTCCTCTCCAGACACATCCCGCTGCCACGGGCGGTGCTCCCCCAGAGGACAGCGCAGCGGCTGTGGACGATCACATGGCAAGTGCCAAAGGCAGAGGCGGCGATGTCCCTGCACACGCGTGGAGACCAGAGCAGCCAGGGTGAGACCTGGGCGCTCACCTCGCCGCCCCCTTCCTTCGCTAGCTCCTTCCCAGGTGCCCAGCTGGCCATGCGCCGCCACAGCCAGGCCACAGTAGAAGAGGGGTGCATGCTCCTCAAGGAGGTGGGTTGGTAGTTGAGAATGGAGGCCCCACTCCCAGCAGGGGCTCAGGGCAACTGTCAAGAAGGCTGCATTTGACAAGGCCTTGGGAGACCATTGACAGTGGCAATCTCTCCCCGCCTCGCCCAGGTATTCCATTTTTTTTTTTTTTTTTTTTGCGGTACCGGGGATTGAACCCAGGGGCGTTCTACCTCTGCGCTAAACCCCTGGCCCTATATTTTATACTTTATTTTGAAACCGGGTCTCACGAAGTTGCGGAGGGCCTCACTAAGGAGAGAGAGAAAGAGAGAGAGAGAGAGGGAGAGAGGGAGAGAGAGCAAGATAGCTGAGGCTGGCTGCAAACCCGGATCCTCCGGTCTCCGCCTCCCAAAGTACTGGGATTACAAGCATGCGCCACCACGCCCAGCACCCAGGTATTCCATTGATCAAGGTAAACCACTCGAGAAGAAATGGAATTGAATGAGCAGAGGCCTGGGGAGAACGCTGAAGGAACGAGATTAGGGAAGCAGGGAGGGGTCTGCAGAGAGAACAAGGCCACGTGCAAAGTGGTATCTGAATTTATTTCAAAATAAAGGATAAAAAATAGGGCCGGGGGTATAGCTTGAAGGTAGAACGCCCCTGGGTTCAATCCCTGGTACCGCAAAAAAAAAAAAAAAAAGAATTGGGGATGTAGCTCAGTAGTAGAATGGCCCTGGGTTCAATGGCCAGTACTGTGTACACACACACACACACGCACACACACACACACACACACATACACACATGCACACACACACACACACACACACACACACCACTTATGAAACCTAGCTGGTTTTGTCAGTTCAGGGGTTTTCAGGCCTGGTCCCCATGTTCATTTGTTTCAACAACTCCACCCTCAAATACCTACCTGCCGCATCTCAACATGCATCACAGTTACCTGTCCAAAGAGAGCCGCTGCCCTCCTCACTCCCCCATCCCCGCCGCACCTGGGTGAACTTTGGGGGACAACTGCACAGTTGCAGCTGCTCAGGCCAAGCTCTCGCGGCATCCTTGTCTCCTCTCTTTTCATCCCTCACATCCGATCCATCATGGCGGGCTGGTGGTTCCGCCCTCAGGAGACCTCCAGAAACCAACGCATGCCACCCCATGCTCTGCTACTGCCCTGTGCAAACCACCCTTGCCCCGCTGGCACGTCTACAGCAGCCTTGCCAGCCCAGAGTCCCGGAGGCTGATCCCCAATGCAGGCCTGCAAGTGATGCCTGTCCGGGCCCTCCTGCCACCTCCCCGCTCCCTCAAAGTCAAGGCCAGCGCCCTTAGAGAGCTCCGCACCTGCCACCCCGCCCTGGGCTCCACCCACACTGCACGTCATCATCGCCCTCGACTCTCCCCTTCTTTCAACTCCAGCCACATTGGTCTCTTTGCTGCTCCTCAACCTTCAAGACACCTAACCTTAGGGCTGGCTGTGACACCTACTGAGCCTCGCCCAAGGCCTCACCTCCTCCCAGCAGCCTCGTCTTCTGCTCAGCGAGACCTCCCGACTTCCACTTACAAGCACGCGCGCATCCCGCTTCCTTCCACCCTCCTGCTTCTGTTTCTCCATAGCCCCTCTCCTCCCCTGGCCAGTGTACTACTTATTATTATTTGTATGCTTATTCTTTTCTTCCCCACCTTGAAGGTAAGCTCCAGGAGGGCCTTTCTGTCTGTTTTATCCTGTGCTCTATCTCCAGAGCTTAGAAGGGTACCTATCACAGCAGCAGCAGCCTAATGGGTATTTACTCCTAAAATGAATAGATGGATACAAAGACAAGAATCGATTTGTTTTTGTTTCAGGGAGAGTGAGTGGGGGTGGTAACTGACACAATATTGTTGACTTTGAATCAGGAGGAAGGAAGGAAGGAAGGAAGGAAGGAAGGAAGGAAGGAAGGAAGGAAAGAACTATTGACAATCATTTCTTAAAAGAAGGATACTTTAACCTCTCCCAAATGGGAAGTGTATTTCCTCAGGATAGATAATAGTCTTTCTCAAAGAAGTCAAGTGCATGAAGGCGCATCAACATAAATATTACACATTGTTTAATTTTCTTCTTTCACTGTGGCTCAGTGAAAAGTTTGGCACTAACACCCACCTGTCCCCCGCCCCAAACCATCCAGCTCCTGGTTCCTCCTGCCATAAAAGGCAGAGTCCTCAGCTCCGCTGGCGCTTCCCCAGAAGATGCACCTGCTTAATTCAGAGTCATTCTTGGCCCTGGAAAGCGTGGGGTCCAGCTCAGCGGCCTCTGGGATTCGGGGCTACGACTCAGGTCAGCACGAGCCAGTGTGGCATCTGCCCCTGGCTCACAAGCTCTATAGTTCACGTGGAATTTTCAATTAATATATACTTTTTCCGCAGCTTCTCCTAACACGTTTTTTATGAGAAAATTTCTCTGCGATCTTAGGAAAACACTTTCCTGAGAGAAGATAATAACAATAAGACTTTTTAACAACCTCACTTCATTTACCCTTGTCGTAAGCTAGTCAGGAAGATCTCTTAGCCCCAGTTCTAAAGATGAAGGACCCAGGGTTCAGAGAGGCCAAAGGCAGCTTCATGAAGGGCAGTAGGGCTGGGATTCCACTCCAGAGATCCTCTGCTTCAAAGCCTGGGATTTTACCACACTGTCCCCTCCCTAGGTGCAATGGGACATTAACATTAAATACCAGCCCTGCTGGAGGGGAGGAGAGGGGATGTTAGGTTTTGGTTCAGGGCAAATCAGGTCACCTTGACTGTACATCTCTCCCCTGCAGAGTCCAGGAGGAGGTGAGAGCCAAGGACAACACAGTGTGTGCCTGTTACTTCCAAGATCGAAGCTATCTCAGGCCCCTTCTCTTCCTCACCCCTTAGCCCCTCATTCCCATCCTGAGTTCAGCTCCCGGCCCACCTGCTACAAAAGTCCGGCTGCTCACCAAACTGCCTCCCTTCCACAGCTCCCATCTCTCAAATGTCTGGACCTCTTCCCTTGAAGTTTGCCCAGCCAGGCTTGTCTTCACATGCTTTGATCGCACAATTCAGCATTTTAAAATATCAGAACACAAAATCAGACGTGATACTTTGTATATGGGCCACATCACTTCGTGTAGCTCTTAGTTTGCTGGTTATGGTTTAAATGCCAGACCATGTGTTCCTCCAGAGCACCCCCCAAGGCTGGGGTGACACGGAGCAAGTGTTGACAAGTCCAACTGCCTCCGTGGGGACACCATAGCGTGCAAAGCACCTTGATTCAATGACTAATTCGAGACTCACATCCACAGGCGGGGAAACCAAGTCTTTCACAGAAGGTCTTAGAGGCTCACCCACTCTAGCTCTGAGCAGAAGGATGGGGAACTACAAGGGCCCCCCAAGTAACTGGTGAGAAAGGACCTCTGGGAGCCAGCTGTGAGTGAGGGAGCGGCTCCAAAGTCAGGCACTTTGGCTGAACAGGTGTGTGCTGAGGAGGGGAATCCCATTCCAGACACCTTGGAGGGCAAAAGGGGGACACTAAATAATCACATCAGGATAGTTCACAGAAACTTGACTGATGCAAACCAGGACACAGTGGCAGCAAGGGTCTGCTGTGGGTCGGGCATCTGGGCAGCTGCGGGGTAGGTACCGCAGGGCCACCAAGACGGGGACACCCTCTCTGCTCTTGGAGCTCACAATTTAATGGAAGAAGGAGACGGATGAAGTCCTAGAACATCACAGGCTGAGATGGAGGGAGATGCTCAGTCACTCAAGGGCAGCGTCCAGGGCCTTGTAGCCTGCACTCCAACTCCATAAAGGGAAACAAAATCTGTTTATGTCAACAACATGATGAACGTAAAGAAAATGTAGGTAAGTTACTTGACCGGAAGATGGGTTCCCAGCCTCAAACACTTACTGAAAGTTTATAGAGATGGCAGCATTTGAACTGGGCCAGGAATGATGGGTAGGGCTGCAGTGGGGTGGATCAAAGAGGAGAATGGGCCAAGTGTGGTGGCACACGCTTGTAATCCCAGTACTTAGGAGGCTGAAGCAGGAGAATCGCAGGTTCGAGGACAGCCTCAGCAAGTAGCAAGACTGTCATCAACCTAGTAAGACCCTGTTTCAAAATAAAGAATAAAAAATAGGGCTGGGGGTGTAGCTCGGTGGTAGAAGGCCCCTGGGCTCAATCCCCAGTACCACAAAAAAAAAAAAAAGAGAGAGAGAAGAGAATGGATCCAAGGTCTATGTCCTCGCAAGATGTGGAAATAGATTGGTTAGTGGCAAAAAAGGACTTTCCTGGATGCTCACTCAAGGATGACCAACTTGGCTCATACACCATGGAGTTACCATGTTCATCTTAACTTCTTGTCGCTAGTAAAAATCATGAAACTGCGCGGTTGTGTTAGCAGAGGGTTGGTGGTTTTCCTGTGTGTCATGGCACAGTTCCACCTCCAGAGGGAGCTCGAGGTCTCCCCCTCCCCTGGATGCTGGTCAAGGCGGGCCAGGATGCTGGGAGGAGAAGCAGAGGGGCCAAAAGCTCCCGCCTCCCACTCAGCCCCTTGGCGCTGCTTCCTCCAGTTGTTCCCTTTGCCCCTCCTCCTCCACGCACCTGCCCAGGTGCAGGTGCTCACTGGCTGTGCCAAGGCCTTCCCAGGACCGGTGGGCAACCAGCACAGGTGCTGGGCAGAGGCGGACTCTCCCTCTGTATGTCTCTCCACACCGGGCCACCAGCAAGGACCACCGTCCGGGACCTGGACCCCAGAGGTCCCAAGAAGGCATCCCCCAGCATCTGTCTAGGCCTCTGGTCACCAGCGCCAAAGGAGTCCAGGTAGCAGACATATGCTCTGACTAGTCTGGCCCCAAATTCGACCAGTGGAGCCTACAGGGACTGGCAGGATGGATCTGGGGTCCTGAATGGCCACCTCCCTGGAGACCCAGCTAATGTGATGGGCTCAGCACCGCCTCTGAAGAAAGCCACATTGCTGAGGCAGCGTGGAGCCATGGTAGAGCCTAGAGGAGTAGGTGAGGCCAGCGCTCAAGAGGCCTTGAATGCCAAGCGAAACATCTGGATGAAGACTTAACTCAGAGCTCTTCATAGTTGGTGACAGTGTCTAAATGTAAATGGATTTGATTTCTTATTGCCATTTTATTTACAGCCCAACCTGTAACCATAGGCCACCTTTGCTCCGGGTGAGGGCTAGTATTAAGTATTTAGGAGGACCTGGGAGTATTACATGTTTGCGTATTAGAAGCCTTGTTTTACAGATGAGAAAACTAAGGTCCCAGGAAATCGAAACCCGTGAGTGGCACAGGTGGGGTGCGAACCCATGTCTTCTGGCTCCTGCTCCTCGGCAGTCACTCTGAATCTCATATTTAGTCCATGACTGCTTGTTGTCTCTCACAGCCTGGGTGCATGGCCAAAACAAATGTCACCATGCAAGCCCCAACTAAGGAAAAATGAAATCCCCCAACTGAGAACAGACTTCGCTTCGGAGGAACACCCTGTGCTCTGGTACCTGGCCTCCGCTCAGGCTCACCCCTCAGCCTAGAAGGCCCCATCGCCTTTCACTCTGTTTAGTGAAATCCTACTCCTCTTCCAGGGCCTGACTCACACACCATCTTCTCTGAGACACCTCTCTGGCCCTGCCAGGCAGGATCACTCCTGATCTGGGCCCGGGGAACTTTGTGGCTGGCAGGCTGCAGACACCCACTCGCATCCTGCCCGGCCTCCTCCCGGGGAACAGGCCTACCCATCTCCCCAGCCCACTGGGCTCAGAAATGTCTGTGGCCCAGAGACCGCACCCAGAGTCTCTGCGAACAGCTCTGGCCGATGCCACGGGCAGCTGGTGCCAACTTAGCAGGTGCCTCTGATGGCTCACATTGCTGCCAGCCGCCCTTTCCCAGCCCCAGGGTGGCAGAGCTACTTTTACCCTTCCCAGAAGCCAGCCATCCGCACCTGGGCCCCTGGCCAAGGCAGCTCCTGCCTATCCTGCCCTGCTCTGCAGCCCCTACGGCCTCCCCCAAGCTGCCCCGCCCTGTAGTCCATCCGTCCCGGCTTCTGCCACCACTTCCTGATGTATACCCCAGCTCCTCTGCTTCGCTGAAACCCCGACCCTGGGCCTGGCCCTCTTTTGTTCTGCAAGAACTAGCCCCAGACTCAGGTGCCCACAGTGGAGGGAGGGCACCGATCTCACTGGAACCGCCCCACCGCAGCCCCCTTCAGCACAGTAGCTCAGAATCGTCCAGATGCCGGCACAAGTCTGAGCCAAGCCCAAGTGCCCAGGCCCCTTCAGACCCTGCACCCTGGGGCTGGCACCTCGTCAGGGAGCCAGTGCGAAGCGGGCCTGGCTTGTGGCCCCCACTGCCCCCCCCGGGCCGTGGAGGCTGCCTCCCCTTCTGCACAGGCGCAGTCTGCAGAAGTACCCAGACCACAGTGCACAGCCAAGCAGTCTGCTGAGGGTTTGCCTAGGGTTTTAGAGTTTCCTCTTGTCAACGAGCACTTATTAAACACTCAGGGTGGGGAGTTAGGGGGAAAGGGGGACAAGAGGCAGGCCTCCAATCCTTTCTAGGACCTAATTATAAGGTGCCTTCAAGGCATGAAGCACACTTGTTTACAGAGCTCCTGGCTGCCCGTGCAATGGAGCAACACACATTTTATCATGTTATTTACATCTTTTTTTTTTTTTTTTTTTTTTT
>PVJS01056297.1:0-12389 GCA_004027185.1 Glis glis | reverse complement strand
TTGCTGGTGATCAAACCAGCTTTTTCCATTTAATGGCATATATTGTAGGTACTTACTAGTGCGCTTGTATGGAGATATCTCCATTTTATGACCTACATATTTTGTTTCCATCCTACAGCTTCTTTTCACATCTTTATTTTTCTCTTCCAAACTGACCACCAATAACTCTATTGATCCATCAGCCCTTTTTCCTTATATTTTCATTAGCTCAAATTTTCCTCTTTTTACAACTTTGTTCTGTTTACAGTTGTCCTAGCCTCTCTAGCTCAGATTTCAATACTTAAAATATTCAATGATCTTCTCTTGCTCTTGTCAAAATGTCATCGATGAGACAACTTGCAGCCAGGCTCAGACTGAATGACAATATCCAATTCCTCTCAGTCTGCATTCCATTTTTCTCAAATTTGATATGCATAGGCTCTCAATACACACATGTTAAGGGGACTAAACCAGTACCCTTTCCCGCTACATTTTTTATAACCTACACATCTACTATGTGCATGATTATAGTCATGGAATATTATTACTGATAATTGTAGTAGGTACTATACCGAAGCTTATGATAGGGCTAGTTTGGATCCAGCCATTTTGAAATCAGATGTGTCCAGAAGCACCATGTTTGTTATTACATATATATAAACAGGGTTCTTGGCAAACCTCAGAGATTGCAGATCCTTAGAGATACAAGTTTCTCATGTTCGTAAAAGAAGGTCACTGTTATGTCATCATAGGAAAAAGATATGTTCTTCATTGACACAGAGATAAAATGAATGTGCTCAATGCCAATAATGTCCATACTTTGCAACAAAATTGAAGATAGAATCCTGTTATAGTTCCACTTTAGTTCTGAACCGGGAAATTGGGAAATAAAGACAAAGGACAAGATAGGCTTTGCAACATTACAAGAAGCTTCAGTTTCCTCATCAGTAAAGTGGAGACAGTAGTAGTACAGACTGAGTTTCCCTTACCCAAAATGCTTGTGACCAGAGGGTTTAGAATTTCAGATTTTTTATTCAGATTTGGGAAGATTGACTTATACTTAATGAGATATCTGGAGGATGAAACCCAAATCTAAACACAAAAATCATTTATATTTCCATATATACATTATATACATGCTTAAAGGTATCTCTATACATATTTTTAGTAATTTTTTGCTTGAAACAAAGTTTCATGCTATGGAATTTTCTGTTTGTGGCATGATGTTTGTGCTCAAAATATTTGAATTTTGAAACACTTCAGATTTCAGACTTTCACATTAGGATTGTTCAACCTGACTTTTTGAGAAGAATAAAAGTGTTAGAATAGCTAGAGAGGTGGAAATAGTTCAGGAAGTGTTATCTGCAATCATAAATGATTGGTAGTAAAACTTTCAAATGATGAGGATTTACCTGCGAATCATTCGGGAAAGAAATAAAAGAGAGATCTCAGTATAAGGTGTCTAGTAACATTTGGCATAAGAAGCACCCTGAAAAACAGGATGGATGGTGAAGCAACAGGCTAAATAATAAATCAGCTGCAATGAAAATAAAATCAGGGAGCAGTTTTGAGCCTGAAGAGAGTCCCTGTATTTACGGATAGAAAGACCTGGGCAAGGTTTCTGGAAAATAATCCAATAAAGCGGGTAAAATAAGGATTGCACATTCAGAGATTAAGTAAATGGCTTATATTTGCACAGCATGTCAGTGATTAAACCAAATTGGAACTCAGACCTCCTTTCTGGAGGCAGAGGGTCCATTTATCAAGCCTATGGAGATTCAGGGAACCCAGTGGAGACAGCGCTCAAAAGAATGCCAAGTTTTTACTCAATTTCTCCTTGAATGATGAAGTGAGCAGGGAATGTATTGGGGTGATCCTCCTTCAGGAATGGTCTCAGATATCCTTGCTTGGCAGACAGTAGGCCTCACAGGGCCTTGGGAGGAAGGAGACAATGAGGCCATGCCTTCAGCTCACCCCATCTAGTCCCAGAGGGATGATGTGTGTAATCATCCTGAAACTGGGGGCAGTGGTAGAAGACTTTACAATGTTTTCACATATCCACACAAACTTCTTACAATTTTGGTGTATCCAAACTTTTTCTAAAATTATCAATAAATGTCTTTGTTTTATATGCCATTATGTAATAACCTCTTATTTTGAATATATTAGCCCCATACTACTTTTATCATGCTTTTATACTCACATATGTTTATATACTGTTCAGTATATTTACTTAAACTCATTGTGATTTCAGTAACTAGAACTACTCATCCCATTATGATTTTAAGTAGACTAGGGATATAGGCAGCTGAGTATAATTTTTACTTTGTGTTCTAACTTACTTCTAACTGGAGAGTTGGGTGCCTTCCATCTCCAGAATTCTATAAATCTAACTCCTCTTGATAGACTCATCTCGCAGGAACTTAGCTAACTGAACTGGCACTGCATTTCCCAGAATACCCTTCAGGGCATAGCTTCTCCAGAGCACAGGCCACAGGAAATCTTCTGCAAGTGATTGGAAACAGAAGGGATATAGAGACACTCACGCTTTTTATAGTGGGAGAAGTCAGAACAGGCCACGAGACACATTCTCAGTTCAGGCACGCAGTTGCTTATTTACTGGCTTGCTTTGTTGATGTGGGGCAACACCTGAGCTCACAGCAATCCCCAATCCTTTCAGAATTTTTTTCATCTTCTCCACACTGCCATTGTAACAGATGGAGCCTGGATGAAGTAAGAGACCAATGTATATTCCACTTGGTTGTATGGAGTTCCCCTCACTCACCCTCACTGCTTGTAGTTTGTCCTAGCTTCTCTTACTTTGCAACCATCTTCCCTTTCTGACTCCCTTCCTTCAGACTTCAGAATCCCAACACAGGAGGGACAGCCTCCCAGTGACCTTTTAGCCAGTTCCTACAGTTCTGAAATATTAGAGCTCTATAAGTCTATGACCATTAATCCAGAACTAATTAAAATAAAGGCTGAAACCACTTCTAGCATTATACTATATATATATGACATACAGCTAGTGTTTTAGAACATTCAGACTGCTATAACAAAATACCCTAGATTGGGTAATTTATGAACAACAGATATATATTTCTCACAGTCCTGGAGTCCAAGATCAAGCCACCAGAAGATTCAGTGTTTGATGGGGACTTGTTCTTCAAAGATGGCACCTCCCCACCTGTGTCATCACATGGCAGAATGTGAGAAGCAGCTCCATCAGACCAGATACATAGGTATAGATATATAGATGATAGATGATTAGATTAGATCAATAGATAGAGAGATAGATAGGTAGAGGTTCTGAATCACCTTCTCTTGTCAAATCCAAACTTCTCCCATGTCTTCTCATTTTGTATGCTTTTCTCCATTTTATCAAATTCAACTAAGCTTCTTGAGAAGAGAATGATACATGTACTGCTTCTGATGACCTCATAGCACAGTGTTAAGTACATGGCAGACAGAATTAATGCTTCCTAATGTTAACTATATAATTATTTTATACATTTATATTTACATACATTAATCTCTGATAAAGTCAAGTCCTCCTAGCACTCTGGAATCTCCATCTTTTAAAACATAAGGTTATAACAATAGTAGTAATAATAACAACTTGTACTTGCATGGTGCTCAACTGTGATGGTCCAGTGCCACGTTTGCTGCTTGCTGAAGTCCTTCACATGAACAACTCTGGGTCCAAAATTATTATTTTTAATAACAGGGTTGGCTGAGGAGGAGCCAGGCAATTCTCCTGACCTCCTGCAGCCAGCATCCTTTTTTTTTATTAAGGGTTTAAACAAAGCAAACGGCAGGGAGTCAAGAGTTAAGTTTAGGGTTACAGGCTAAGTTTTTAGGAAAAGGCAGACACAGCTAGGATTAGGGTGTGGCAGTCATGAGTTAAGTCTACGGAGGAGCAAGGTAGACATTTCAGGGAGAAAAGAAGGTCATCAAAGTCCACCTTTCAGTCCCATCCAGTCTAAGGAAGCTCGTCTGCGTGCTGACAATTTCCACTCAGCATGTACTGTGTACCTAGCTGATCCAGTCCAAAATGGTGACCTCAATGCGAGGGCTAAGATGGCCCCCAACACTAAACTAAATGCCAGACATACAGAATAACTAATCGAATCTTTGCCATAACTTTTCAGGAGTCAGAACCAGATAGCCTGGCTCTCAGATCTGAGTTCTTAACCACATGTTATCCTGCCTTTCAATGTCATGGTTTATTATAGACACGGATAGATTTTATACCATCTAAAATTACACTAACCAAAATTTCCAGTGAATGAATCTTCTATTTGTAAGATTCAATTTTTTGAGTAATGCACGTGTTGGTTAGGGCCCTAACAGGATACAGATGGCACGCTCAAAATAGAATAATTGCAGAAGATATATTTACAGAGAGTGTTTATGAAATTGAAGGTAGTAAAACTACAAAGAATAGCACTCTAACTGGTGGCTTAGTAGCAGTTGATTTGCTATCACCTCTGGGCCTGTAAGGACCAGGGAAGGCCAATTTCAGAATCAGGAGGGAGAGAGAAGTTCAGAATGAACCACTATGAGGGTCAGAAGCTACAGCCAGCTTAAGTAAGTGACCTTGAGTTGAAAAATATAAAGAAATACCGTAACCTCTCTTTCTCCTCTTCAGTCTTCTCTTGGTACTTCTGCATTGGCCAAACCCAACTGAAAGTCAGACAAGTGTCAGACACCCTTTGATATATTTCATACAAATCAGCCTGGCAAAACTGGAAGTCAGGGTAGATGAGGGTGAGAGGATCGGGGCCTGCAGAAGGTATCTGTCAGGTCTGCTTTGAAATGTCACCAAATGAAAAGCACAGGGTAGCTCATATGCCCATCATAATCTTCTTCCCTGTGGTCTGAAATATTTGACTTTCAGAAAAGACAAATTTAGAATCTATAAATTAGGTTACCAGTACAAATGCTTTCTTTGCCAAGCAATTAAGCTCTGTATCATATATCTATAAACTTTCATTTTAAAAGTTCTTCTTGATCATAGATGAATTCCCACATGATTTCCAAGTCCCCTACCAATGCTCATGAGTCAATTCTCCACCAAGTTCTTCCTGATGACAGCTGGTTTTTCCTAAGGTTTAACTGTGTCTTTAAAAGCAAATCTCCAGGTAATCATGTTGCACAGAATAATAAAGCATTTCCCTTTTTCTCCTCACGCTGCAACCCCTTGCTTTCTGATATTGGACACATGCCATGCATTTTGCATTAGCTCTGTGGCAAATGTCTATAGTGTTAAAATCCAAGCACCAGTGCTCATTAGCCTTTTCAGGAACTTGGAGACAAGACTTGGAAAGGTACAACTCAGAGAAATAATTCTCAGTGAGCAAGTAGCAATTTGCCAAGCAGACAAAAAACCCGAACAAGAGGGAGGAGGAAACCCAGAGAAAGTTGTCTGAGTTAATGAACCAAAGTCTGAGCCTATGACAGCAAAGGAAAAATGAAAAAGGTGAAGACCTTGCTGCAAATTTTAAAAAGGATGCGACAGGTAGGGTTCTGTGGGCTGTTTCCTGTTAATTCATTGCTGGCTAGAACCTATGTCAAAAGAGAAAGGGCCAAGTGTCTGGGGAGTGAACCACAGCCATCCTGACAGATGGAGAGGAGGGAAGATCATCAGGAGACCATGTCAGCATGCTTGCTATGTTTAGAGAGGGCTGGGTGCCCAGTCCACTGTCAAAACCTCTGTTCATCCTTGGCAGAAATACCCCCAATGGAAAGGATATGACACAGCTAAGGCAGGTCTCTGTTGAAAGACCAGCCTGTACCTACTTTATCCCACCTTTGCCCAATGCTCACACATACTTATTATGAATGCTTCCAGACACACATACATAAACCCCTACAACTCTTCTTGCACCTTCAGGCTTACACAAGCATTTTAAAAGGTTTTCTTTTAGCCACAGCTGAATACCACAACATATCATGTGGACAGTGGAACAACCAAGTGGGTCCCAGTGACCTATGGGTATCTGGCATGAGAGAACACAAGGAATAATTAAAACTATACTTACCAATGATCAACAAAATCAAAATATACCATTTTAAGCAAAAACATGCTATAAGAAAACTGGAAAATCCTCTTATTCATTATTGAAGTTTTCCTACTCTTAAAAGGATGTACAATTCCAAAGTTTATCTGACTCTATTGAAGGAAGCCATTGTGGTTTGGATCAAAAGTGTCCCCCAAAAGCTCAGGTGTCAGGTAATACTGCGATGTTCACAGGTGAAATGATTAGATCATGAGGGCTCTGACCTCATCAGTAAATTAATTCTTTTGATGGATTAAAAATTTGAATGGACTTACTGGGAGGAATGAAAACTATAGGTAGGTGGGACATGACTAGAGGGAATAGGTGACTGGGGGCATGGCCTTGGTGACTATGCCTGTCCCTGGCCCCTTTCTCTCTCTCTCTCTCTCTCTCTCTCTCTCTCTCTCTCTCTCTCTCTCTGCTTCCAGGCTGCCATGATCTGAGCAGCTTTCCTCCCTTCTACCATAATGTTTATGCCTTGAAGCCAGTCAATCATGGACTTAACTCTCTAAAAACATGAGCCAAAATAAATCTTTCCTCTTCTAAGTTATTCTTGTCCGGTATTTTGGTCACAGCAATGAAAAGCTGAGAAACAAAGAAGCAATAGAAGGCTATAACAGTAAACTCAATGAGTCTATCAGTATGCAGAATTCATACCAGAGTTCTTTAAAATGAGTGCCATTCCATGATCAAAGTGGCGCCATTTAGCTCTATCTGGACAATGAGAACCTTCATTATGAAGAAGGTCCTTCCCCCTCCTCCCAGTGGCAGGGTAAAGGATTTGGTGAAATCTCTAGCTCTGAAATAGAAAAGGATTTAAAAGCAGCTGTGGCATTGTCTTCCTTTCTTTCCTTCTAATTGGACAGTGAGTGGGTCAGAGTCAAGGTTTCATATACAAACATTTTGCCAATCCTAGTGAGCACTGGAACCAGTTGTTTTTATCACCATTTCCTTCATGCTAATTTGTTTCCTATTACTACCTCCCATGTGGAACCTATGTGACATCATCTTACTTGTGCCTTGTCCAGGACCACATCACATTCCAAAGTTTTCTGCATTACCCAAAACTTCCTGACCTGGGGCCCAATCCAATAAACGATCTGATCAATTTTGTATAGTGGAATTGAAATATATACATTTCAACTCAGATTTGCTGAATGTCTACCTATCTTTTTTCTAAAACTATTTTATTCTGGAATAAATATTACTAATTTTGGTAGCTCTGAACTATGTCATATTAGTTAAGTGGGAGTTATTTTTGCCAGTAGACTCTTGCCTGTGTGGTTGTAGGTTGTGGTTGTTCAAAAGAGATGTTCATGAGAGCTAGAGTATAGAAATGAAATACAGTCATATTTACACTTAGGGAGTCAGTTCCTACAGTGTTAGCTTGCACGAGCTGAGAAGATCTGTTTCTTAACTTGGTGGTGGGACCATCAGTGAGGCCTCAACTCCTCTGTCTCCTGCCAGACAGCTTCCTCTTCCTTCTCTGAGTGCTACTCAGAGTGTGTGAAGGCACCTCTTTTGCATTTCACCCATATCATAAACTTCAGAGATGGTAAGAGACAGACAAGGTTCTACTGGGTCTTCATGAACACCAGATGGTCCTTGCAAATTCTGCTCTTCCTAACTTGATATTACAGTCTTTTTCTCCATTTCCAGCCCAGCTGACTCACAGCCACTTCAGGCCTAATACCTGGCATAAAGGAAACAGCCTTGCATGGACCATTCCCACAATTTCATAAGACCTGATCAAACCTGGACTTAGACACACTTAGATTTGACAATAAAAGGTATCCTGATTCCTTCCAGTTTGAAAATAGACTATGAGGGAATACACAATCAAAAGTTCAAGAATGTTTCTTGACTCTCAAAATGTTTCTTTACCCTCAAAGTGAAATTCGAATGCAAGAAGCAAGTAATGTACTCACATTGGCTTCTTGCTGATACAAATCATGGTCCTCTCAGCGTCCACCTATCCTGGAGCCCGTGGGACATTTGGATAAGCACGCAGAGCCCATAAAAAACTGGGCACATGGTCCAAGACTCTATAGACTTTTCCTTATGTCAGTTTTGCTCTCAACATTTGTGCTCTGTTGACCTTAGCAGCTGTCCAGAAAAGAGGCCTTCTCTGGGGTCAATAGCCCTGAAGTTCTTGGATTGACCCTAAATTCAATGGATTTCTTCCTTATTCTACTTCAGGGTATTTGGCACAATGAAGGAGCTGAAGACCTCAAGTGTGCATTCATTCTCTTTATTCCTTCTCTACAGATCCTTCTACCAGTATAGGAAGCCTATGACCTTCCTTTTATTATTAGGGAAAAGGGTACATCCATTTCATTATACTCTTTCTTTCTCCTCCTGCATTCTATTACTTATATAAAAACTCTATTATCTGAGTCAGCTAGGCTTGGTTCTTGTTAGAAGGATGCTTTTAGAATTTAGAAAAATCTCTCCTCTCTCAATAAAGCATTACTTTCAAGAGACCATCTCATTGAAATACATAAAAATGCCAATTTGAAACTAGAGTGAACAATGACTCTTTGTTCTAGGCTTCCTTAAAGCAAATAAATAAATAACATGCCCAGATCAATGTCATAGGACAGTTAAATACTAGGGAAAATTTAGAATGAAAATACATTAGTATAATATTTCATCATTACTCTTGCATTATGCTGTCTAGGATTTTAATTGTGATACACAGTATGTTATAAAGATAATAGATGGAAGTGAAATAATGAATTCTTAAACCCATAATTGCTTAGAATTGAAAGAGACCATAAGACTGGGTGGTTGAACACACATGTATTTGATAAGAATTGAATTTGACTGCTAGTGAGAGAGACTGGAAATTCAAAAGGGTATGAAAAGATAGAATTTTATTTTTTTCTTACAGGCTACAAACAAAAGGAGGTAGCAGTCCAGGATGCTTTGGCTGTCAGGAACTGAGACTGCTCTTTCAGCTCCACCATACTAAATGTGTCTCTTTCATCCAAAAGGTCACGCCATCATCCAAAATGCAGTTGAAGCCACAGCCAACACATCTGCATTCCAGGCAGAGGGCCAGAGAGAGAGGGGATGGGCAAAAGGCCTTTGCCAGATGATCCATCCAATGATGGATCCTGTTGAACCGTTGATCACACTTCTCCACAAGGGATTCTGGAAAAGTATTGTTCATCTGAGAAAAAGCATCTAGATTCTGTTGGTAAGAAAAATGAGAAGAATGGATACTGATTAGGCCTTGAACCATAGCTCTCATACCACACGGCTCCCAAATGGTCATTCAGCCAGCTCTGGCTGATCGTCTTCAGTGACAGGGAAATCTACCACAACCAAATGCAAAACAATTCAGCCAGGCACAGTGGTACACACCTGTAATCCCAGTACTTCAAAGGCTGAGACAGGAGGATGGCAGGTTCAAGACTTATCTCAGCCACTTAACAAGACCCTGTTTCAAACTTTAAAAAAAAAGAAAAAGAAAAAAGAAAAGCAATTCAATAGCAGACTAACTTTTTCCTATGTCTGGCTGAAAGTGCCTTCATAATGCTTCTACACAATCAACAGCTCTACCCTACGAAATTGATGAGAACAAGTGAGGAAGATGAGGTCCTCTTCCTTCTTCATTTGCCTTTCAGATTGCTGAAGACATGTACTGGACTATGTTTTCCCAAAACTTCCCTATAGTATCCTTGTTATTTTTTATTGTTTTATTTGTTCTGCTAAGTTTCATCTGAAGTAGTCTGTATTAATTCTCTACTGGATTCACCTCCCTTTGTAAATGCCCTCTTAAGGCATGGGTCCAAGGATTGAACCTGATGTTCTAGGTGTTTTACCAGTTCTAAGGAATTTATTAAAATGGTCACTTTTCTTAGTCAGTTAGCACAGTGAGGTACAATTAGTCCCTATGGAAACAATGATGATAATACAGAAGAATTTCTGTAGAAATGGGGATCCCATGAGCCATGATGCATTGCACCTTTCCATTTTAACACAAACTATGCCACATAGTCATTTAATCCACCTATATGCAGAGCTAGCTATAAACACACAGACATGCTCAAACAAGACTCCATAGCTGCAGCACAGTTATATTACCAGAAAAATAATTTCATAGTTTAGAATTAAAATAATACGAATAACAAGGCCAGAAAAATACTCACAATCAGATAAGCATATTACCTCCCACTCTGGTTTGGTTCTCCCTTCCCTAAGCCTGGACCAGATCCTCATTTTGCCATATGCTGCCTGAAATTTGAGCAGTATGCTTATTTCTATCTGACATGGGAATGGCGCTCAAGAGGAACTAAATGCCTTTGACATAAACGATTGCGTGAGGATTTGGAGGAAAAGGGTCCCCAGGTGCACATGGAAGAGGCACACACATGAAGCTCAGCTGTAGTTGCTGGAAGGCTGGTCTCACTAAATAGAATTGTTGACCATAGTTTCCCATATAAAAACCAAAAGCGTTGAACCTATCAATCTTTAGGTCCCACCAAAGAGGCAAAGTGGGTAAAATTCTCTACCATGTGGCTGTTGTTGATCTCTATCCTTCCAGAGAAGCCCAGCAAATTCGATAGATCCAAGTCAGAGAGAAGAGCAACCCCCATTCATCACAGCGGTCTTGGCATTGCTTATTCACATTACAAGGATACTGAGGTGTCCTTCAACACACTCAGAGACAACAAAGAAATCCTTGGCTATCAGGAAAATAAACCAAGAATACATGTGCTAATGTGTCATATATTTAGTATGTCCCCAGATGCTCAGAAGATATTTGAGCATGTCTTTCAAGGAAATCTGCCTCTTAAGGCTATAGCACATAACAGAAGTTATCATTGATGTCCCTAGTAATTTCCCTGGCCCATCTCACAGCAGAATAATTTCTTGTTTGTATAGGTCCCAAAGTATTCAATTCAATGCAAGCAACATGAGCATGTTTTGCATACTGGAGTCTATACCAAAAACTTAAAAGTATAAAAACTATAAAAATAAATAAGGTACCATCCCTATCCTCAAGAAATTCAAAATCTTGGGACAGAGATAAGACAAGGAAAAAAATTTAAATATGATGATGTTATTCCAATTTCAAGTTGGAAAACTAGTTTAAGCCAAAGGAAAAGACAAACAAAAAATACAAAAATAATTCTGTGGGTTGGGGGACATAATTTATTGGCAACAAAGTTAGATGCCACAGCTAATTGGACACAGGTGTTTAAACAATGTCATCAGGACTCTAGTAATATCCTGGTTCCATTTTCCTCTATTTAACCTTTATTCTCAGGCTTGATCTCTTCCCAAGGTATCAATAATAGCCCCTCCACAACTCCAAATTTACATGAGTTTTAGTACACCCAGTCTTTCAAGAAGAAAATACTTCTTTGCAAATGATTCCAACAAATATTCCAGAGATGGGTTGTCATTAATCAGCTTTGGTAACAAGTGCTAAACACTCTCCATAAAGGAGAGAGGACTCTGAGACTATTATATAGTCTAAGAGTGGGAAGGAGTTCCTAAAGGAGAGGAGTTATTCCACTACCAGAAGAAGAAATAGACAACACTAAAGACCAAGGGAAAATATGATTTTCACATGCAGAACCACGTGAAATAACAGTTATGCAAGAAATAAACATAACATGATGAGGAAAAGCTAGAGTAGAGTATATGTGAACCCCAGAATCAGCAAGGCTAGATTCATACTGGCAGTGCTGCAATGTTCATTAAATTCCCTGAGTCTCAGTGTTCTCTGCTATAAAATGAAAACAATGATCTTAACAAAATTATAGGGTGTTTTGACACTTAAGTTAGGCAATCCACACAAAATACTTAGTTCATAGCCATACATAAGAAGGGTTCAATAAGTATCCATAGCCATTATAATTGTTGTTATGATGATGATCATAATTATATGAGAGAAAAGAGACTAAAGGCAGAGGAAGAAGAATCTGAGAAAAAGTGTAAGAGTTTACGATAGACTTCACATTTTGTATTGATTGGGATTAATATGCAAGTTAATGGATCGAAGATGGGACTAGATTTTGTGTTAGGATACAACATATGACTTACTGATGGCTTGCATTTTGATAACTTAGAGAACCATGAAATGCTTTCAGTTCAAAGATATGCATCAAAAAAAGACCATGATGAGCCAGCCATGGTGGCATATGCCTATAATCCCAGTACTTGGGAGGCTAAAACAGGAGGATTGTAGGTTCAAGATCAGCTGCAGCAATTAGCGAGACTCTCAGCAACTTAGCAAGACCCTATTTCAAAAAAAAAAAGACCGGGCGTGGTGGCGCACGCTTGTAATCCCAGTACTTTGGGAGGCAGAGACCGGAGGATCCGGGTTCGCAG
>PVJS01056296.1:0-12391 GCA_004027185.1 Glis glis | reverse complement strand
CACTAGAGAGAGAGAGAGAGAGAGAGAGAGGGAGGGAGGGAGAGAGAGGAAAGGGAGAGGGAGAGAGAGAGAGACAGAGAGAGAGAGGGAGAGGGAGAGGAGAGAGAGGAGAAAGAGAGAGCGCGCGAGAGCGCCCGCGTGTGCGCGCTGAGGTTGGCCGTGAACCCGGATCCTCCGGTCTCTGCCTCCCAAAGTACTGGGATTACAAGCGTGCGCCACCACGCCCGGCTTACCTTTTGCTATTTTAAATAATTTTGTAGTGATTATCCTTGTACATGCATGATATTTACAAGTCTTTGGCTAGATTTTTAAGTCTTTATTGCATCTAAAAGTTGACCACCTATTCTTTCAAAGCTTTCCTGGAAATTAGTTCTCTGAGAAAAAATAGTAATATGACTTCACCACATGCTGTAGTATATATGGCACTTTAATTCACTTAATCTTCATGAGACAGAGTGGGTGCTGTTATCTCTTAATTCCCAGAGGAGAAAGCTGAGGCTCTGAGACCATAAAGGCAGACACTATTGATGTTTATACTTACTGCCTACAGTGCTTAGATATGTGAATGTACAACATCATTTGTGCAACTCAAGGTACCCATTGCACAATTGTCATCAACCCAGGCAGTTGGGTTATTTTGCTTGGACTTTTTGTCAACTGGCTAAATAGTCTCTCATGCTTCCACCCACCAAAACATTGTATATCTGTAAATTATCCATGATAGAGTCTGTATCTGACCATATTTGTGCATACTTAAGGAATGCAGACCTAATTGTTGTTATTTTAATAGGGAAGCCAAATCTTCTAGGATCTAAGCATATACCCCAACCCAAATTATGTTTTTAGATTATTATTTTATTGGTGTGGTGTTAGTAAATATTTGACTTGAGATTCTCCTGGCAGTATACTTTTAAACAAATAACCTGAAAGAATCTAGTAGGTCAATAAGTGTGCTGTCCAGGGGCTAGCACTAAAGATAGGGGAAAAACAGGAAATCTTTAAAAATCCAGAGAGGAGACACTTCTGATCCTAGGAGAAGTCTTGGTTTGAAGGAACTTTTATTTATTAGATCATCTAATTCTGGAAGAATAACAAAGATGGAACATCCTTGACTCCTTCCTCTAACAGGCTGCTGCCTTATAGAGGACATAACTTGTGCCAAACCTTCTATTTCTGAGTATCTAAATGTTAGGGTGCTCCAGGGCGCGAGCCCTAGACTCTCCACTCGGCCTTGGTGAGTCATCTCTCCATGTGGCCTCAAACATTTTCTGTTATGGCTCTCAAATGTATACTTCCAGCCCAACCATTCTACTGAATTACAGTCTCATATATGCACCTAAATTATTAGGCACCTCAGATTTAAGATAACCAAGCTGAAGCGTATCATTTCCATGCCTAGTATTTTTCTCTGAGGCTTACCCATCTCAATCAGTGGCCTTTGCATTGACTCCTTCATTCAGACCAAAGTCCTGAGGTCATCTTTGACTCCACTTTTCCATGCACCACATCTACTCATTAGCAGATCCTTTTGATGTTTTGAATCTGACCACTTCTCAGCACCTACACTAATGCACACCCTCTCTTGCCTGGACTAGTGCAACAGCCTCCTAATGCCGCCCCTTTCCACTCTTTCGACCTGTTTATTCTCCACCCAGCAGCCAAGATGAACCCTTTAAAATGTTCACCAGGACACATTTCTCCTGGCTTCAGTGGGTTTCTGTCACTTAGAATAATGTCCAGTCTGTACTCTGGTCCTACAGGCCTCTACGTGATCTGGACTTTGGCTTCCACAGCCTTAGTGCTCAGTGCACTCAGCCAAATCAGCTGTCTTTGCTGTTCTTTGAGAACTGACATGTGTCTACCTCCAGGGTCTTTCCGGTTTCTCTTCTTTCCTTCTGGAATGTTCTCTCACCTCCCAGATTGGGTAGCTTCTTTATGTTGTTCAGGCCTCTGCTCATATTAAAGTCACTCCTGACCTACCTTAACCAAAATAGCAACCCCCCTTCACTTTCTGTCCCTTTACCCTGCTCTGTTCTTTTTTTAAAAAAATTAAGCCAGGTGTGGTGGTGTACACTTGTAATCCTAGTACTTGGGAGGCTGAGACAGGAGGATTGCAGGTTCGAGGACAGTCTCAGCAAGTAGTGAGACTCTCATGAACCTAGTGAGACCCTGTTTCAAAATAAAAATAATGCATCCATCATCACTATCTAATTTTAGATCATTTTCATCACCCCCAAAAGAAACCCTGTACCCACTAATAATCATTCTTTTATCCCCCCACCCACCCCTGGAAACCACTAATGTACTTTCTGTGTCCGCAGATGTACCTATCCTGGACATTTCATATACATGGAATCATATAATATTGTCGTTTTGTGTTGGCATAATGTTCCATGTTGTAGCATGTATACCATTCCTTTTTTTTTTTTGTGGCGTGGTACTAGGGATTGAACCCAGGGGCATTCTACCTCTGAGCTATACACCCAGCCCTATTTTAAATTCTTTATTTTGAAACTGAGTCTCACTAAATTGTGGAGGGCCTCACTAAATAACGGAGGCTGGCCAAGAAACTGCCATCCTCCTGTCTCAGCCTCCCAAGTACTGGGATTACAAGCATGCGCCACTATGCCCAGCATACACCATTCCTTTTTGTGACTGTGTAATACTCCATTCTTTTTTTTTTTTTTTTGTACTGGGGATTGAACCCAGGAGCATTCTACCTCCGAGCTATACCCCCAGCCCTATTTTTTATTCTTTATTTTGAAACAGGGTCTCATAAATTGTGGAGAGCCTCACTTAAGTAGCTGAGGCTGGCGGTGAACCAGATCCTCTGGTCTCAGCCTCCTAAGTAGTGTAATACTCCATTCTATAGATATGACACATTTTTTGTTTATAACTTGTCAGTTAATGGGCATTTAGGTTGTTTCTACTTTTCTGAATAATACTGCATGTACATTCCTGGAAGTTTTTGTGTGAATATTATTGTTTTTAATTCTCTTGGGTATATACCTGGGAGTGGAATTACTGGGTTATTTGGTAACTCTGTTTAACCCAAACACTGTCAAAATGTTTTCCAAAGCAGCTGCATTGGGTTGGGATGTTGCTCAGTGGTAGAAAGCGTGCCTGGCATGTGCAAGGCTCTGAGTTTAATCCCAGCACCACCAAAACAAACAAAAAAGCAGCTGCACTGTTGTGCATTCCCACCATTAATAGATGAGGGTTCTAGTTTCCACCTGCTCTCCAAACTGCCCTTTAATTTTCCTCACAGCATTTATCATTGCCTGACATTCTCTGTATTCACTTATTACTGTCTGACTCTTCCACTGAGTTGGTTCGGCTCTGAGGGGGGCTGCTCTTGTTGGCTGCTGTAGACCCAGCACCCCGTAATGCCTGGCATAGGGTAAAACACTCAAGTATCTGTTGTATTTGTGAATACAGTTTTTTAACTTGACCACTTCACCTGGTTGTTATTTTAACTTTTATTACCCATGTAAGAAATGGATACTTTTTTTAATAAAAATTTTAAAATGTTTTGATGAAGCTAATTCCCTTTCGAACAGTAATCACAATCCTATTGCCCTTTCTTCATGGTTAATCCTTTGCTTGTATCCTTCCTTAGTCTGTATGTGCATGTATGTAACAGAGTTGGATATAAGGAAAATATATAGTTTGGGCCTTTTTTTAAACAATATATAGGGATCATTTTACAACCTAATTATTTAGACAAAATGGTGCCTTGGAGGTCTTTCCATGCCAATATAAGTGTAAATCTACCTTGAAAAAGCCTGCCGCAGTGTTTTGTCTAATATATATAGCAGCTTTTTTAAATCCATTGCCCTATTTTTAAAATCACAATTATTTGTGGGGTGACTAATTTTTGCAAAGCAGAGCTTTTAAAATTTAATGTCATTCGAGTATCCAGCCACAAAAAGACAAAATTCATTTTAATGTCATAGTGGTTAGGAAGTGTCAAATTGTTATAAATAGGGGGTTTAAATTCCCACCATTTAGCCAGGCATGGTGGCACACGCCTGTAATCCCAGTACTTGGGAGGCTGAGACAGGAGGATAGTGGGTTCGTGGCTACTTAGTGAAGCCCTCTGTAACTTAGTGAGACCCTGTTTCAAAAAATAAAGAAAAAAAGGCCAGGCGTGGTGGCGCACGCTTGTAATCCCAGTACTTTGGGAGGCGGAGACCGGAGGATCCGGGTTCGCAGCCAGCCTCAGCTCTCTCTCTCTCTCTCTCCCCCTGTCTCTCTCTCTCTCTCTACCTAGCAAGGCCCTTCGCAACTTAGTGAGACCCGGTTTCAAAATAAAGTATAAAAAAATAGGGCTGGGGGTGCGGGGGTGTAGCGCAGAGGTAGAACGCCTCTGGGTTCAATCCCTGGTATCGCAAAAAAAAATAAATAAATAAAAAATAGGGCTGGGGGGTGTAGCTCGGAGGTAGAATGCCACTGGGTTCAATCCCCAGTACCGCAAAAAAAAAAAAAAAAAAAAAAAATCCCACCATTTCAGAACTTTTTAGATATGTAGGATTCTAAGTGACAACAGCTGTCTTCCCTTCCACTCTGACATACTCACTGGAGCGACATCCCTTGTAGTGTATAATAAACCTGCTGCTCAGCATTGGAATTAACTGTGTGTGTGTATGTGTGGGGGGGGTACTGGGGATTGAACCCAGGGCATTCTACTTCTGAGCTACACCCCCAGCCCTATTTTATTTTTTATTTTGAAACAGGGTCTCAATAAGTTGCTGTGAAAGGCTCACTAAGTTGCTGAGGCTGGTGGAGAACCTGCGATCCTCCTTTCTCACCCTCCCAATTACTGGGATTACAGGTGTGTGCCACCACACCCGGGTTGGCATTAACTTTAACATACAGTCCTACACTCACCAGCAGGATAAGTTCCTAGAGGAGGAGACAACTGGGTTTTAGCTTTCTAAGAGACTCAGTAAAGATTACCTGATAAGTATGATATTTTATGTTTGTGTATTTCTCCATTTTCAGCTACTCATTTCTATTAGTTTTATAGTGAGGCATGCTCAAAGATACAAATAACTTTTGTACTTTTATTGATGCATTGTAATTATACATCATAGCAAGGTTCAAAGTGATAGATTTGTACATGTACATATCACTTGGTATATTTAGATATAAACTGTTTTCATCTCATGTTTATGCTGTTACACATAGCTTTTTGTTTAAGATTTTGGTCCGAAAATTCAGGTTCAAACATTCTTAACTTCCCAGCTATTTGGGGGCGCAGGGCTATGCCTATCAATTCATTCTTGTTTTGTTTTGTTTTTTGGTACTGGAAATTGAACCCAGGGACATTGTACCTCTGAGCTACACCCCCAGCCCTTTTTAATTTTGAAACAGGGTCTTGCTAAGTTGCCGAGGCTAGCTGTGAACCTGCGATCCTCCTGTCTCAGCCTTCCAAGTACTGGGATTAACCACGCCTGGCTCAGTCAGTTCATTCTTATGTAATGCCTTTGAGGCATTAGGGATTGGGGATTTTTGAAGAAAGAACTGGAGCCCTGCACTTTTAGGTTATCTTAACTGGCCATTGTATATACCTTTGTGTAAAATAATATCTAGGGGGGGGGAAACCTCAATCTTTTGTTTTCTACTTACTGCTTCACTTCCAGTAGGTGGCACCAGATACTCTTTGAAGTTCTTCATGATACTAATTCCTAGTTGGTGTTGCTGGCGAACTGGTAATTTCTTCCACCACCAGGGAACAAAACCCATATATTCCTTAGTCTTTGATGTTTATATAACTTAGTATTTTTTTTTTTTTTTTTGTGTGTGTGTGTGTGTGTGTGTAGTACTGGGGACTGAACCCAGGGACATTCTACCTCCAAGCTATACCCTCAGCCGTTTTTATTTTTTGTTTTGAAACGGTCTCACTAGGTGGCCGAGTCTCCCTACATTGCTGTAGCTGTCCTCAAACCTGTGATCCTCTTGTTTCAGCCTCCCAAGTACTGAGATTACAGGCATGTGCCACCATGCCCGGCTTTATAACTTAGTATTTTTGTTTGGAGTTTAAGCTAGACTTGGTTGATGTTTAAATTACTTGTTTGCTATCTCTGACTCAATTTCAAACTCCCCCCTTTTTTAAAAAAAAGTGATTTTCAATAAGGGTGATTCTAGGGGAAGAGTGATGATACTGAAATAGGACTGGGTTAAAATAAAATAAAGAGCTGAGAGTTAGAATAAAGGAATGTGCCAAATGTTCATAACAAAATTTAAGAGAAAATATAAAAGTATTTAAAATCCAAAATATTAAGGTAATGAGAT
This sequence comes from Glis glis, assembly GCA_004027185.1. NCBI lineage: Eukaryota > Metazoa > Chordata > Mammalia > Rodentia > Gliridae > Glis > Glis glis. The sequence continues at coordinate 6,094 of PVJS01056296.1, read as the reverse complement.
CAAAGTATTTTTATTGATATCAGTTTGGATACTTCAATAGAATTGCATAAATTTCATTGATTGTCAAATTTATTTTACAAATAGCATGCAATTTAAAAATACTCTGTAAAACTGTTGTCTCCCATTATCATTTCTTCTTGTGCCTTCTTGAAAAGCTTTACCTTCAGTATGTGTGTTTACTGTTTTCATAAAGAGCTTTTAGATCCAATTGACCATTAAAACCAGAAAATGTGTTTCCTATATGTCAGTCATGACTTACTACATTTATTCTACTTAATCTGTTCCTTTTATTTAATGTTTTTTGTGTATGGTACCGGGGATTGAACCCAGGGGCATTCTACCTCTGAGCTACATGCCCAGCCCTATTTTTTATTCTTTATTTTGAAACAGGGTCTCAGTAAGTTGCAAAGAGCCTCACTAAGTAGCTGAGGTTGGCCTCAAACCTATGATCCTCCTGTCTCAGCTTCCCAAGTATTGGGATTACATGTGTGCACCACCACACCCGGCTCGTTTATTTAATTTTAATGCATTTGTGAACCATTAAAAAAGACATTTCTTAAATTTCTCACCATAATTACATTTACACGTATGTCTTTCTTTAACCCAAGTTAAAGTAGCTTTAAGTGTCAGTGTTGTGTGGCTTGGTCAGGAAATTTCTTTTTCTGCCATGTGTTTAATACAACTACCATCCAGATTAGTAGCCAGGGCTTTGGGTAAGACAGACCTAGGTTCAATTCCTACTTCTGCAGCTAAAGGACAAAGAAAGTCCTTTAGACTCTGGGCCTGTTTTTTCACAAACTCTAGGTAACTAGCACAACCTACCTATAAGGTTATATTGAGAATTAGAAATAAATTATTTGATACATAGCTATTATTATCATATATTGGCAACAACAATACATTCTTCCACCACCAGGGAACAAAAACCATATATTCCTTAGTCTTTGATGTTTATATAACTTAGTATTGTGTGTGCGCGCACACGCGGTATTAGGGATTGAACTCTGGGCATTCTACCCCCAGCCCTATTTTAATTTTTTTTTATTTTAAAGCAGAGTCTCACTAAGTTGTGGAGGGCCTCACTAGGTTGCTGAGATGGCAGAGAACCTACTATCCTACTCTCTCAGCCTCCCAAGGGTGTGCCACCACGCCCAGCAAAACTAAATATGTTTATGCCTTACTCATTTTGATTTAAGGAACTCCCAAATAGCTTTATTTCTAATTTTTATATTGGAGCTGTCAGTATATTGACAGTGTAACGGGTCTGGAGAGTGCTTGCATTTCAAAAATCTTGATAGGTTTAGGGAACAATCCTTAAACTTTTGGTTCAGTATATGAAATAGTCTAATAAGCATTTATATTGATAACCCACACGCATTTGCAGCCATTGTGAAGACATTCTCTGAATGTTTTCATCTAGAATTGAAAGGGAAAGACCCTAAAAGCAATTCAGGCCAAAGAATCTTGGGATTCTACTTTACTCTGTAGGTACAGGAAATTTTCGAGCTTTAAAAACCCACTCGCGTGAGAGTAATTAATTCTGCCATCACTTCCTTGGGGGGGTGCAAGCGCCTTAGGGAGGAGCTCAATGCCCTATACTGCCGCCCTATTCCAGCGCTTTCTGGAGATAGAAAAAAAAAAATGCTGGGCTGCGAGCAGTTAACCCGGGCCAGGCTTTCCCCCTCCAGCCTGGCAGCCACGTAGCGCCCGCCAGAGCCCCTGGCCCACCCGACACTAGCTGGGCTGCGGGCGAAGTCCTTCCAGGAGGATGCGCGGCAGGGGTCTTGGCTGCCAGAAGCCCCGAGCCTCCGCGGCCGCAGCACCAAACCCAGGGCTTCGGCCCCGAACTCGAGCGAGGCTGAGTGCCCAGGCCACGCGAAGTGCCAGCCTTCCATTCGACGACGCTTAGCAGGTCCCGAAGTTTCCCCCGGAGACAGGTCTCGCAACAGGTCCGAGGCAGGGCCGGGTGGAGCCCAGCTCTGCGACCGCAGGTGAATCAGCGCCGCCCAGCACCGGGCCGGCCTTCTCAGCCAATGCCAGATCTGAGGAGGAGTAGCCCGGCGGCTGACCACTAGCCACTCAGGGCTCGCCGGGCCTGGAGAAAGGTGACATCATCGTAGCTGGGAGGCTCCACCAATGGGAGGCAGGCGAAGGGCTTACCTTCTACAGCTCTTGGCCAATACTAACTAAGCAAAAGGGGGCCCGGTTGTCGGTATAGAACCAATGGAAAACAGGGAAGGAGCACGAGGCGGAGTTGCGAATCCTGTCACCAATTGGAAAGAGGGGGTGGAGCCCGGGCCTTGTCAAGCGTGACCAACCAGAGAGAGGAGCGGACTTTGGGGGGCGGAGCCGTGAGGCCCTCTCCCAATCGCACAAGGCAAGGGGCGGGGCATTCCTCGTGGTGCCCAATGAGGAACGCAGCCGGAGCGGGCCTGTCAAGAGAAGGGGCTGGGGGCGGGGGGATGGTGAGTCGGGGATAAACACTCCGCGGCGGTGGCGGCTGCTGCTTTGCTCCGGGTTCTGTCACCGTGTTGGCGGTGCCCAGCTCACTGGCCCCCTCCCCCTCTCGGCGAGCGTGGTCGCCAGAGAGGCTCATTCAGCCCTGCTTCGCGGGGTCCACAGCGGGGCGCGGGTGTCCGGCGGCGGCGGCGAGCCCGTGGGCAGTGGGGGTTGGTCCCGTGGCTCCGGCCCCCGGTGCAGAATGGCGGCGGCGGTTCGGATGAACATCCAGATGCTGCTGGAGGCTGCCGACTATCTGGAGCGACGGGAGAGAGGTGCACAGGGACGGGGACCGGTCCGGCCGGAGCGGGGGCCGGCGTCCTGAGGGGCCGGGCGGTGGGTCCGGGCGCCCAGCCTCTCCGGGGGTGGTTGGAGGCGCCGAGAGCGCGACCGCGAGCGCTCCCAACCCCTCCGGCTCTCCCCACGCGCGCCCCGAAAGGAGGCCGCCGCTGCCCCAAAAGCAATGGATGGGGGTGAAAAGGGGGCTGCTGTCCCCCGGGGCCCGAGCGCCGCCCCCCCGCCCCTCACGAGTGGGGTGCCGGGGGCCCTCTCAGCCAGTCCCCCTGGTTTACCTCACCTGCGCTGGTGCCCGCCAGCCCCCAGTGGGCCGGCGCCCGGTCTCCCAGGCCGAGGAGCAGTGCCTCCCCTGGCCCGGTCGTGGTGTTGCCCCGCACCTTTACCTGAGGCTGGTCCGACATACCCCACACCAACCTGCTGGACGTTGCCAATGGGAAGCCCAGGCCAGGCGAGCTTAGCCACTTGCTGTCTTTCTCAACAATGAGCAGCTGGAATCTTCTTTTACACCTGCTCGAACTGAGGCTATTCACTCAATTTTAAAAAAATCATTGTTCTCAGAATTCGCCTTGCTCTGTTTAGTTATTTCTACAATATTCTTTTAAAGATAGATAAATAAATAGTAAACACTGTGAAGGGAAGAATGTTAAATGTTTTGGGCTCATTCATTAACTGGATCCTCCGGTTTTCTAGAAGCTGAACATGGTTATGCCTCCATGTTACCATACAATAACAAGGACAGGGATGCCTTAAAACGGAGGAACAAATCCAAGAAGAATAACAGCAGTAGCAGGTAATTTGGTAAATATTTCTTTCTCTTTTAGATTATACTGTAGGTAACACAAATGGCAGAATGTAAGTTGCCTGTTGTGAGTATAACCCTGTAAATATATTAAGTGGCGATCATGATTCAGTAATACACACATGGTCTTAAGCCATTACAGGAAGCAGCCTTTCTGTTTAAGTTGAGGAGACTGAAGAGAGAAGAAAAATAGAAATGTTTTACATTTCTTTATAAACTTTTAATATTTAATTTTGCTTTTCTTCCCTTGCTGAACAAAAATCTGTAGAAGCTTCAAGTGAGGTTAGCAATAGTCACAGTATTTTCAAAATACTGTGACTTCAAAAGTTGCAAATTCAGGGCAACTATAATACAAAATGCTGGACATTACTGATTTACTTTTTGTAGTGAATATTTTACAAATATTAAAACATATCTGACAGCATAGGTAGTAGGATTTTATATTTGACATGTAAATTAAATACAGTGGTTTGATAATACAGTTTTGTTACATCTATATATAATGGCATAAAGAGGTATGATTGAGGTTAAAACCTACCTCTTTGGTGACGGAGGAATATATAATATTAATATGTTATGACCTTTTCATGTTAGCCTCATAGATTGCCTTACAGTTCTTAAAAGCTATGGATCTCACTAGAAAATATTTGGTTAATAGTTAGTGAAACCACGTATTAAAGTCTTAATCATAGTTCCTAGTACATATAAATATTCCAACAATGTTATTGCCCCCTAACCCTAACCCTCTTTACCCTAAAAATATCATTTAGCTAGGAAATTGGTTTTATTAGATTCACTCAGTTGTACCTCTCATGCTAATAAATTAAAATCATTTGCATCACTGATGTAGAATTCTTATCCTTCCCTCACTTTCATGAATATCCCTGCAAGTAACTATATAGTCTCTGTGGCTTATAGACCACAAATACAGACCACAAGATGCCAGGAAGTTCCCACTTACACCTAAAACTCACTTGTTCTGGTTGCCTTGTCTGTCCTTGGTTCACCCCATGGTCTTTAGTTGTTTGTGGACTCACAGGATGTGAGCAGCACACTTGTGCCATGCTCTTGACTAAGAAGGCACATGAAGGATGAACCTGGTAATTACCTGGTGGATTTTCCTTGTCCTCCCATCTTAGCATAACCTGAAGGTGGTAGCCAGTAGTTATGTGCCTGGGTACTAAGACCCTTTAGGAAGGATCTTAATACTGACTTGTATTACGAAATGTTGTAAAAACAATTAAGCTGTGTTGCATTTTGTTACAGTCTTAATTTAAAAAATTTTGTTTGGAAGAACTCCGGGACCTTTCAGTTTCTTTTTCTGGAAAAGCCTAGTATGCTTTTGCTTTTTTGTTCCTGTTACTAGTCAAGGCTTAATACCCTAACACTTGATTTTTTCCTAAGTTTCCCAGGAAGGCTATTGGGGGATGTCCAGTAGAGGGGAGTGGAAAAGAAGATGCTGTTGAAGAAAAGTGGCTAGGTCCCCAAAAAAAGGTGATTAGGAAAGAAAAATGATAGTTGAGAATTTCCAACCAAGAAATGAATTCTCTCTCTTCTCTTTAAGAATCAGCATTATTCCTGAAAAGTGGCCTCAATTCCTGATGGTTTAGAAAGCTCTATCACTTGTGATGAGTTTGGTTTGCTTTCCACATTTAGAGACGGGAGGCTATCACAGTTGTCCATAAACTTGACTAATAATGAATTAGCACAGTACAGTCAATGGTGCAGGGATCTCTGGACCATGATCATACCCAGAGATGGCACTAGCAAATATGAAGCAAGAGCAGGTAGTTTTATTTAAGTGTGACCACTTCCTTCATGACCTGTTTGTAGTGTTCCTTACCTGAGGAGTAAGCAGTCTCAAAGAGGAAGCAGCTTCACCCCTTGGCTTGAATCAGCCTTACCTCCAAGGCCACGTCAGAACTTAGAACTGCGATGAGGGTAGGGAGAGTACTGCTGGTTTACAGAACTCTTGGATAACAGTTTATTCCTGTTCATTCAGGTTGAAATGCTGTGCTCTTTGCTTGCAGAGTCTGAGGGAGTATTTTTCCTTGGACAATAAAAAATAAAATTTAGCCATTATATCAAACTTCATGGAAACTGAAAATGCAGTTTATTTAAAATCTGCTTGTAAAAAAACAACAAAAACAAATGAAATTGTGAATATTGATTATTTTGGAATCATCCAAAAGAATACAGGAAAATGAACTTGGCGTGGTGGTGCATGCTTGTAATCCCAGTACTTGGGAGGCTGAGACAGGAGGATCCAGGTTCGCAGCCAGCCTCAGCAACTTAGTGAGGCCCTCTGCAACCTAGTGAGACCCTGTTTCAAAATAAAAGAATAAAATAGGGCTGGGGGTGTAGCTCAGAAATAGAATGCACCTGGGGTCCATCCCCAGTACCACAAAAAGGAAAAAAAAATTGAGGAAAATGAAATATTTTTTCTTCTCTACTGATCTTTAGATTCTGTTTGTAATTCTTTTTTTTTTTTTTTTTTTT
>PVJS01056295.1:0-12379 GCA_004027185.1 Glis glis | reverse complement strand
AGGGCAAGAAAGAAGGGAATCAATGGAATTACTATCATAAATAACATGTACATGTGAAAATATACCAACATCATTCTTGGTACTTCATACGGGTGGGGGGAGGCGGGGGGGCACCAAGAGCTGTGTGCATATATGTTAACATCAAATAGATATTCATTGCAATGTAAGACTCCAATGCACCAATAAAAGCATGTTAAAATAAAAAAAATAAAAAAAATTAAAAAAAAAATAAATAAATTTTCCCCTCAACTTTTCCATTGGTGCTAATCTTCCCACCATGACTCTTCAAAAAGAAAATGCTCAGACAGCTGTATAAAATGCAGCAATGATTGTATAAGGATGACTGAGATATAAAAGTTCTGTACAATAATAAGTTGAAAATACTGATATTTTTTTTTTTTGCTAGAGTCAACTAGACTTAAAAATGACTCAATCCTTCCCACAACCAATTAGCATGTTTGTTAGCTTTATTCTGGGTTTTTCACATTAATGTATTTTATTTTTACTTTCTATTCAGAGCAACTTCTTTTGGTTGTTAGGACATAAATCTTTCTAACTCCAAGACAGTCATTTTGACCCTCCATCTCAGCAGCTGGTTGCCATGGGAACCAGCTTTTATAATGTAATGAGCAACAGTTAGTTGTATGAAAGGGCACTCTGTGTTGTGTGACTCTGTGTGTGTGTGTGTGTGTGTGTGTGTGTGTGTGTGTGTGTGTATGTGTGTGTATGTGTGAGAGAGAGAGAGAGAGAGAGAGAGAGAGAAAGAGAGAGAGAGAGAAGTTGACGTATTTCCCCACATGACAGTACAGTGGATTTGGCTTTTGCTTTTGTTTTGGTACTGGGGATTGAACCCAGGGGCAGAGGTGTTTTACCTCCTAGCTGAAAGGGTGGAGGGAGGGAAGGGAAAGAGAGGGAGACGGCTGAATGGCAAAACAGACTTTATTAAGATAACACCTGTGAGGGGTGTTTCCAGGAAAGGATGGAGCCCGTCCATCTCTGCTTCCAGGCTGAGGGTTCATATAGGTTAATCAGGAGGAAAATTCAAATTTTGGCAGGTAGGTCTTAAGGTAGGAAAGCAGGGGTCCTTGAGGCAGGAAAGGAGTTATATCTAAAAGTACCTTGCAGTCTGTGCCAAGCAAGATATGGGGGAGTTCCAGTAATCAAGATAGGGGGACTTTTCCAGTAAGTGGAAAGCCTTCACAAAATGGAGTTGCTTTGGCTCTGGCCAGCCGTCTAACACTAGCTACACACCAGCCATATTTTATTTTATTTTATTTTATTTTATTTTTTGTTCGGAACCAGGGTCTCACTAAGTTTCTAAGGGTCTTGCTAAGTTGCGGAGCTTGGCCTTGAACTTTCGATCCTCCTGTCTCAGCCTCCTAAATACTAAAATTACAGGCATTGGCCACCACACCTGGCTCAGTGACTCAGTACTGTGGATTCTGGCATGCACAACTTTAAAATTCTCAAACAATCCTCAAGTTCCAAGTCATGTACTTGTGGAGTGATCTGTAATTTTGCTAGGCATAAATTTGAATTTGACTTATTTGAGGTTAATGTAGGGGAGCAAGTCACTTTGTTAATGATTTAACCAACTGTACAGACCTAATCTTTTTTGTGTGTGTATGTGTTACCGGGGATTGAACCAGTCTGGTATACCTCCGAGCTCTACCCCTAGCCTTCCCCCACCCTTTATGTTTTGTTTTGAAACAGGGTCTCTCTAGGTTGCTGACGGTCTCGCTAAGTTGCTGCTACTGTCCTCAAACCTGCGATCCTCCTGTCTCAGCCTCCCAAGTACTGGGATTACAGGTGTGTGCCACCATGCCCCGCTCCGTTTTTAATTTTTTTTTTTTTTTTTTTTTTTTTTTTACAGGGGAAATACTGTGGAGTAGGGTTTCTCAACCTCAGCACTATTGACATTTTGGGCCAGATAGATTTTTGTTGTTGAGGACTATTATAGGACACTATTTTCTTTTAAGACTGAATACTAGTTTCTTTTCTTGTTGAATATTGGTGCACTCAATATAGGCATTCTTCTTTTAACACGGTCTGAGAAATTATTTAGCAATTGAATATGGGATGAAACAGTGGGTGGGGAAATTTTCTTCAAGGAAACTGGCCAGGAGACTGGATTAGCCTTACATGTAAGATAGGAGGAAGGATGACTTTTTTAAGAAGGCATAGAAGAAAAATAGTCGAGTTCCAAATAAATGATAATATTCCAGCCAGTGACATCTAACTATCCCCTGGGGAGTAAATGATGGCTTGATCCTTAGGGTCTGGGAGCAGCTCAGGGAGCGAGCGCAGCCACTGCTCTTGTGAGCCTGTGGAACCCCAGGCCTCCAGCTACGGATCTCTCTTAATCCCACGCACACCTGTTGTTTGAGACACGTTCAGCACATTTAAAAATTCTTATTCGCTGTCTCACTTTGTGTTTAATTAATTTTATGCCTTCTACTTTTAATTCTCCGGTTCTCACAGTCCTTTCTGTATTCATCATGATTGGCACCAGACCGAGCTTGCGTTTCTGAATACTAATCCACAAAGATAGTTTTCCGAAGGGAAATTGCCCTTAGCTGCAGCTAAGTGAAGCACTGATAATTTGTCAACCTGGATACATTTTACAACATGACTTGACTAGGATCCGGAATTAAATACCCAAGGGAGAATTATAAATAGAAGTGGGCTTCAATTTCAGAAAGTGAATTCTTGAAGTATCTTTCCTGTCCTTTTCATTCAATTTATCACACACACTGGCACTACCATTTCTGCAAATGCGGCAGTGTTTCCCCTAGGGCTTCCAGACTGAAATGGAACCAGAAGGACTCTGTTCTTTTGGCTGGATTGTTTTACGTCCTGGTGGATTGCAATTTCAATGCAAGTCCTAATTACTGGCCTAGAAATAGCATATATTTTATCCTTCAAATGGGAGCAAGAACTGGAAAGTTTTGCCTATTTCATATATCTTGGTAGAAGCTTGGGCCATTTCAAAATGGTCCCATATTTGACAGGCTATGCACATCTTGTTGCTTTATTTATAGGTAGGCAAGTAGTACCACAAGAGTCAGGTGGATTTGTCAGCACTAATTTTTTATAATATTTTCAAATCAAAATGTATTTAGATATAGGTGTAAATACATATACCTATGATATAGCAAAAGTGTCATTGCTATTAATAAACTAATAGTATTATAGCAATGATATATATAGCATTACAATAGAATTCATAGAATAATAATAATAAACTGTTTTATACAGTTTCCCAACAATGGCAAGACCTTCAGATGCTGAGAGGATTTGTAGGAATCGCAGTGCTATCGACTTTCTATCACTTCAGTGTGTGGTTTGAATGGTTTTATTACAGTGAAGACACGTTATAGCGTTACTGTATCTTAAAGCTGCACAGAGTTTTCCGATCATCTGGTCCAGTGGCTTTCAAATGTGTGAACCACAAATACAGTGTGTGTGTGTGTGTGTGTGTGTGTGTGTGTGTGTGTGTGTCATAAATCCGAAATTATCAAGAACCTCAACTGAATGCTGACAGAATGGGAGAAGATCTTTGCCAGCTACTCCTCTGATAGAGGACTAATATCTAGACTAAACAGAGAACTCAAGAAACTCACCGCTAAAAACACAAACAACCCAATCAAAAAGTGGGCAAGTGAACTAAATAGACACTTCACAAAAGAAGAAATACAAATGACTAATAAATGTATGAAAAAATGTTCAACATCATTAGCAATCAGAGAGATGCAAATCAAAACTACCCTGAGATTTCACCTAACCTCAATTAGAAGGTCATTCATTAAAAACACAAACAATAACAAATTCTGGTGAGGATGTGGAGAAGTAGGAACTTTAATACACTGTTGGTGGGGTTGCAAATTAGTGCAACCACATTGGAAAACAGTTTGGAGGATACTCAGAAGACTGGGAATGAACCTACCATATGACACAGCAATACCACTTCTTTTTTTTTTTGCGGTACCGGGGATTGAACCCAGGGGCGTTCTACCTCCACACTACACCCCCGGCCCTATGTTTTTTATACTTTATTTTGAAACCGGGTCTCACAAAGTTGCGGAGGGCCTCACTAGGTAGAGAGAGAGAGGGAGAGAGAGAGAGAGAGAGAGAGAGCGAGAGCTGAGGCTGACCGCGAACCAGGATCCTCCGGTCTCCACCTCCCAAAGTACTGGGATTACAAGTGTGCACCACCACGCCCAGCTTCAGCAATACCACTTCTAGGCATCTACCCAAAAGAATGGAAACCAAAGTACCAGACTAACACATGCGTATCTATGTTTATAGCTGCACAATTCACAATTGCCAAACTATGGAACCAGCCAAGATGCCCATCAACAGATGAAGGATTACAAAACTATGGGATATGTACATAATGGAATTTTACGCAGCCATAAAGAATAAAATTATGTAATTTGCAGGGAAATGAATGGAATTAGAGAACATTATGCTAAGTGAGATTAGTCAGATACAAAAAGTGAAAAGTCAGATGATCTCCTTAATATGCGGAAGCTAGGGAGAATAGGGCATAGGAGGGACTCCAGACAAAGATGGAGAAAACCTCAGACGAATAAAGAAGACGACCTAACTGAGGGAGATGGGAGGGGGGAAGAGGGAAACACCCTAATGCACAGGATAAACATACACAAACTTATCAAAGTCAACTACTATGCTGAGTACGAGAAGGAGCGAAGGGGGAGGAAATGGGGGTGGGATTTGGGGGAGGGCTAATTGACCGATGTGTGCATGTAGACTTTTACCACCCTGAAACCCATCAAGATGTATGATTACAATGCACCAATAAAAAAAAAGAGAGAGAGAGATGAGGATATAGCTTAGTGGTAGAATGCCTCTGGGTTCAAATCAGACACACACACACACACACACACACACACACACACACAGAGGAATTCAACACTTAAGACAATCAAATATATCTGATACTGTAGGAGCTTTAAAATCTATGAATTATCCCTTTTCAGAGAAGATAATATTATTCAGAGCTTTTATAATTTTTCTTATTTAATGTCAAGTATTAAATAATAAATTTCAGTGGTACTTAAAATATAATACGACATGAATAAAAGAAAAAGGAAAAATAGCTAAAAAAGAGACCCATGTGATATTTTATTATGGTTAACCCTTAAAAAGAAATTTAAAATAGATCCTTGCTGTATATATTTTTCATTGGAAAATGATAAATATAAGACAAGTGTTACAGTGGAAGGGATACTGGCCTAAACAAGACTTTATACCCATTTGCCATGGTATTCATAGAAGACCACTTGGAGAACAAGAAAGGAAAACAGAGGAGATAATGTACTGAAATTCACCAGTGATAAAAAATTTCATGATAGAAACACTGTATAAAAATAATCACAAGTAACATTTTGTTCAACTTTACCTTAATTATTATAGGAAAATGTAACTTAAAATGGTCGTTTAGTTTTGGGCTTTTATGTGAAAAGAAAATTTAATTTTCTCACATTTAGGAGAGATTATAATATCATCTGTGATCTGATTGTTATGTTTGGTCCGTAACATCAAGGCTTGTGGGTGGGTCTTTGCAAAAGGGAGATAATCATTCTTTGATATTATAATTATCAAGTTGCAAGATTTTGTATAATTTTTGTTTCACTTTTTTCACAAATTTTTGAAAATTGATAGAATTATGTATTATTTTTTGTGATGAGAAAAATTAAGGCATATTAAAACAGGCTAAAATAAATAAATAAATAAATAAATTCAAAACAGCCTCTGAAATAGAGGTTATTCGGATATTTTGTCTTTTAATTAAATTTGACTCTGTTCCACTTTATTTTTTTTCTTTTCAAATTCATTTTTAGAAAATGCTGGACAGGAATCAATGATAGTCATGACTCCTGGTTGAAAAACACCCATGTAGGCCAACAGCTGTGTTTTGGAGATGGGGAATCTGGGATCTGGCAACTTGAAATGACTTGTCTGAGTTCAAACAGCTCATTAGCATCTAAAACAAGTAGTCTTTTAAATACACACATGGATCTTCAAAAACAGGTCACTTCACATTGAGTGCTTAGAAGGGGATTTATGGCTAGCCCAGAAAGAACTTTGAACTGCTCTAATGGGAATCAGGAGGAGAGGACGGCCCAGCACCACTGCGCACTCACATAGTCATGCATCCCTGCTTTGCACTGGTCCTGTGACACACGGGGGACACTGGGATGGATGTCATATTGGAGCACAGGTGTGTTTGTTTATTTGCATATTTTCTATGTCTTCCCTTGTCTTACAGTGGCAGAGCTGAATAGTTGTAATGGACACAGTATGGTTTGCAGAATATTCACCGTTTGGCCCTTCACAAAAAATATTTGCCAGCGCCTGAGAATTATCTGATAAAACACATAAAATTTCTAGCACATGGCAAATATCAAAAGAATAGCTGTTTTTATTATATAGTTGTAATGGTGATGAAGATGACAAAAGTTATGATGATAATGTTGGTAATAATATCAATACTACATTATGATGGTGCTAATAATAATGATAATGATGACAATAATTATAACAATAATAATAATAAATTATGTCTTTGGCTACTGGCTTCAAATTCTTTAATCTTATTATAGAAACCACTCCTTAATTTGTCCAGATATCTAATTTTCATGGTTTTTTAATTACCTCGGTATCAAAATTCATTCTCAGGAAAAGATCTGAAACTTGCTATAAGATAAAAGAATGAAGCCCTAGGTATTTTAGGCCTTATCTGCAGATGTGGGAAGGTATTTTGAGATGCCACTTAGGCCTTCTCTTTGTTCATTTATGCATAAAGTGGCCTATGATCTCTTTATAATTCATCTTTTCATTCTGGATGACTCCCTTGAAAATATTTGTGGAGCATTTATAAGGAATCTCGGCTTGTTCCTAAGATCTTGCCATAAGTGCTTCTGAGCGGCCTTCCCCGTGTGAGGCCCGGTCATTTTCATGGATCACACTAGTGTCCTGGGAAAATACATTTGCTTTGTCTTGGCAAAGCTAAAAGAAGAAAGAAATTCTTCTTTACAAAGAAGAAAGAATGGGATATAGTAGGAAGGTTCTCCATTAATTAGATAATTTTGCTCTCTCTACGCCTAAAACACATATCCCTCATTCCTGCCACCCGTGGCCCCCAAATGTGTCTCAAAGTAAATTAGACTCACTCAGAAACTCAGCATCTGTTTCTTCTCTCAGTTACACATTCACAAATAGGATCTCTTTCTCCTTTTAAAGCGGTTTCCCTGGCAACTAAACCACCCTTACACGGTCAGAGCAGCTTGTCACTTTTGAAGTTTGACTTTCTGACGAGGCCTTCTGGCTCAGACAGATGAAGAAAACAACATCTAAACACAAACATTTTCAAAACACTCAAGTGGTGAATCACAAATGGAAAGTACATTTAGGTGACTTTTCCGTAGATGGTGTGTCAGCCCCCGTCGCCACCACCCTCCCCAACCTACCAGACAAGATAGCCATCTCTCGAAGTCACTATCTTTGTAGCAGAGAACAGATGGGAGAGATTTTTAAAGTGGGTAAATTACCATAAGATATATTCTGGGAAGCAGCGAGGAGATGGAGATATAGGAAGATTTGCAGCAGGCAGCCGCAGAAAGCAAACTCACCTTGTGATTGCTCAGTCGTGTTTGGTTCTAGGGCAAAATAAACACGTGGGTCACTAGTCAGATACACTGGGCAACGCCGACTTTTGCTACTTCTAGGTACAGAGGCCAGGGCAAAGTGAGAGCAAGGTGGTCTCACCTAATCCGCAGGCTGGCTTTTCATTTGTTTTATTGTCTTTAAAACAACAACAACAACAACAATATAACAATAATAGTTATTATTTATCTCTAGTGCTTTTTTCCCATGGCTGTCTTATTTACCAATGAGCAGAGTCAGAATTTCACATTCTGTCCTCTGTCCACCATCGTATTCCAGCTCCTGCAGGAACTAGAATGTAGTGAGGGTTGGGTACAGTAACTGGAACAGGAAAGAAGGGGACAGTCAGCAGAGCTAGGTGTGGTTGCGCACGCCTGTGATCCCAGTACTTGGGAGGCTGAGACAGGAGGATCTCTCAGGTTTGAAGCCAGCCTCAGCAACTTAGCCGGACCCTGTTTCAAAAGAAAAAAGAAAAAGGGCCAGGGGTGTGGCTCAGAGGTAGAATGCCCCTGGGTTCAATCCCCAGTACCACACACACACACACACAGACACACACAGACACACAGACACACACACACACACACACACACACACACACACACACAGGGGGGACAGTAAAATAAAATTTGTCTGTTTTCTTACATAATTCCCTACTGACCCCTTAGCAAAGGGGCAAGAGAAATTTATGAGACCTGTAGAAATTCCTGAGATCTGTAAAGACCCCCAGCTGAGCTTAGAGTGTGAGCGCAGCAGAGAAGCGTGGAAGCCACAAGAGTCCACAGCGCCTCATCAACGCGTCTCATAGTGAACAGGCTGTCATGATGTCAAGATGCAAAGCGTGTTTCTTCCTTGGCAGGTCCTTTTCAAGAGACAGTGTTCCTCACCATCATCAAGGCAAACGGGCAGCTCTCTCCCACTTGGGGGGCTTCAGAGGGAGGCTCTCTGGATGTACGAGCAGCATCCAGCTTGGGGGTAGGTTTCATATGGAGTTAAGTGAGAAAGGCAGGTTCTGCATAGCAAGGAATTTGAGTCTAATGTAAAGTGAATGACTATTCCAAGAAGTAGAAGGGAAATGTTTTGAAAATATTATATGTATGTTTTGAAAAGATTATATAAAGGTAAGGGAGCTTTTTAATACCTTTGTTGGTGCCCAAGGGAATTCGTCTCCTGAACTTCACAGAGATTCTATTTCTAGTCTATGAATACAATAAGCTGCAATGAAGGGTATCATATATATTTATGAAACGCCTACTATAGATTTAGTGTCAAAATTAATATTTTGTAAAGAGAGACATCAAATGAAGTCACAGGGGTGTGAGGTGCACAGATTCCTTGAGAAAGTTCTTCCTGTCTGGCCATGGGGTATGTGATTGCCAGCTCCAACTGTCACCCCTTTTAGGGTTGTCCTCATCTGTAGTGAATGCTTCCTGAGGTCACACCATCCCAGGGAAGCCACAGTGGGGGAAGCCCTGGTCACTTTAGCTGGATATGAAATTCTCTCCCGGCAATACTTTCTAATACCCGGCATTAGGTGGCATATTCTTTAGGGAAACACTGAGCTCCCTGCTCTGTTAGCCCAGGCTCCCTGAGGTCTGCATCTCAGTTCAAATTCTCTCTCTGCTCAACCCTGCTTCTGCCTCTGTCATTTAACCTGTATCGATTCCTCATAAGTATCTGGCATCCTGAACTCTGTCTCAGGATGTGTTTCTGGAGAAGCTAACCTGCAATACCTGGTTACTAATGTTTTATAAATAATTCAACAAATGAGAATCTTCTGTGTGGATCATTGATGAGTTGGGACAGAATATAAATGTTACAATGTATTCTATTCAGATAAGATGTAGAGAGTTGAGCAGTTAAACAATCAGAGGCTTCCACAAAGATCCGAAACTTTTGGGTGGGGCCAACCCAAGATACTAATAGATGAGGAGGGAGGACAAGAAAATAAAGCAAACTGGGACCAAAGAAAAGAGTGAGACTGCAAGGGCACTGACTGGCTAGAAAGCAGCCTGTGTGCTAGGGAAGAGTCAGCAATTACATCATTGTTAATCCACTTAAGATCAGAGCTGCCTGGGTACAAGAGAGAAAATCCCAAGATGTGGATTTAATTGTCTCTCACGTTAAAAAACTAAAATTCAGAGGTTGTCAGTCTTGATATTGTTTGGGGTCTCTTTCTGCCAATTCATCTATGTTCCTCATTACTAGAGTGAAACTCTTATCATCCGGAGTTACTATTAGAAGAGATCCAGCCATAACATCCAAATTCCAGACAGCAGGATGGAGAATAAAAAAAGAAGGGCTTGTTGAACCATTTTAAAAGAGACTTACTTCTAATTATATCTGATTGGGTATAACTTAGTCATAGGGCCCTACCTACTAGTCAAGGAGGCTGCAGAATATAAACCTTGAACTAGGCAGAAACACACAGTTTAAAATGTGGTGCATGCTCGCAATCCCAGTACATGGGAGGCTGAGACAGGAGGATTGCAGGTTCACGGCCAGCCTCAGCTACTTAGTGAGGCCCTCCACAACTTAGTGAGACCCTGTTTCAAAAATAAAGACTAAAAAATAGGGCTGAGGGTGTAGCTCAGAGGTAGAATGCCGCTGGGTTCAATCCCCAGTACTGCAAAAAGAGAAAAAAAACCTTGTTTTTAATTATAGTTGAAATGCATTATTATATATATTTTTCAGATGATGGAAACAGGTGAGATAAAATAGTAAAATAGTTAAAGTCTGGTGTCTAGATAATGGAGGCGGCAATAAAATATTTCTAGAAATTACAGAGCAGAGGAGTTATTTTATATATTTGCATGTGAAATGTTAAAAGATTTTGGACATATTTCACTGGAGGTTAATGCTAATAATCACCTAACATGTGTGGAGTGTTTTCTATGTACTGGGCACTAGATCAAAAGCTTTATATCTGCCATTTGATTCAGTGGAGTCTATGAGGTCATTTTTATAGATGATCTATTACAGATGAGGAAATGGAGATTCTGAGAAATGAAAATTGGTCAAGGTCACGCGACCTGTAACTGCAGAGCCAGGCCTCACACCCAGGACTGTCAGTTTCCACTCGCACCTTGGTCCAGCGGGTGAAACAGCCCAGAGGTGGAGCTGGAGCTGCGAGGGAGCAGACGTGGAGGTGGAAGTGGACTTTGAGTCACCAGCTCTCCTGAGTGGTGGAGCCCTGAGGGCGGAGGGCACAGAGGGCAGAGTCAGCCATGGGAGAACTCAGTCCGCGGAAGGAGGAGGGGCCAAGTGCTTAGTGTCGGACTCTTTCTCTTAGGGAGGAGAAGGAAGAGGAGGAGGAGAAGCAGAGTGGTCGCTGGAGAAGAACCAGGGTCAGGAGGAGTCAGAGAGGACCAGGAAAAAGACTTTCTCAAAGATGAAAAGGGCCAACACTATGCACAGCACAGTTTTTCAAAACTGAACAACAGCAATACTCACAAAACATCAATGGCTTGAGTAGTACGAGGTCCGCACTGAGTATCTTTGGAGTGTGGACCGTGGGAGGGAGGGGTGGAGGGAGGCCAGAAACACTGGTGGACTGCCGAAAACATGTATGGTAACCCCACAGCCAGGGACAGCTGGCAAGAACAGTTCATTCATACCGTTACAATCTGCCAGAGCCGTCCCAAGGGCTCATGTGCACCAACTCATAAAACTCATCCCTATCTTACAGATGAGAACACTGAGGCAGAGAGAGGCTAAGTAATGCATCCAAGATCACAGCCGCTAAGTGGAGGAGATGGGCTCACGCTCAAGCAGCCTGACTGCTAAGTACTTGCTTAGTAACCTAGAAAAGCCAAAGCTCTCTCCTCCTCCTCCTCCTCCTCCTCCTCCTCCTCCTCCTCCTCCTCCTTCTTTTTTGCGGTACCAGGGATTGAACCCAGGGGCGTTTTACCTCCAAGCTACACCCCCAGCCCTATTTTTTATTCTTTATTTTGAAACAGGGTCTCACTAAGTTGCCGAAGGCCTCACTAAGTAGCTGAGGCTGGCTGTGAACCTACGCTCCTCTGGTCTCAGCCTCCCAAGTACTGGGATTAGAAGTGTGTGCCACCACGCCCGGCTTCTCTTCCTTTTTGATACTGGGGATCAAATCCAGGGGCATTTTACCATGAAGCTATAACCCCAGTCCTGTTTTGTGTGTGTGTGTGTGTGTGTGTGTGTGTGTGTGTGTGTTAGTAGGGACTGAACCCAGGGGCATTCTACCTCTCAGCTACACCCCAGCCCTATTTTATTTTTTGTTTTGAAACAGAGTCTTGCTAGGTTGCTGAGGCTGGCCTCGAACCTATGATCCTCCTGTCTTGGCCTCCCAAGTTCTGGTGTTACTGGGTGGGAGATTTTAAAGTTATTCCACACAACTTGCGCCCTTGCTTATCTG
Organism: Glis glis; assembly: GCA_004027185.1. Lineage (NCBI taxonomy): Eukaryota > Metazoa > Chordata > Mammalia > Rodentia > Gliridae > Glis > Glis glis. The sequence continues at coordinate 300 of PVJS01056295.1, read as the reverse complement.
CTTGGAAAGCATTCAAACAGAAAGCACGAATGGGGAATACGGGAGGTTTGTTTAGAGAAGTGAAGGCGCCATGTGAGAAAGGCCACCACGAGGGGGAGGGCCAAGCTCCAGGGAAGTGTCTGGAATGGGCCATTCCTGGGAGTGGAATGGCACCCTGGGGCCACGGGGCCACACTCCCGAGATGGTCTGGGGGCCACGGGGCTATGCTCCTGAGACGGTCTGGGGGCCATGGGGCTACGCTCCTGAGAAGGTCTGGGGGCCATGGGGCTACGCTCCTGAGACGGTCTGGGGGCCATGGGG
>PVJS01056294.1:0-12391 GCA_004027185.1 Glis glis | reverse complement strand
TGGCATAGGAGGGAAAAAAAAGTCTACTATAAAGTTCTGACTTAATCTGGGGTTTACCCTAAGTTTGTCTTGCTGCTACTGACTAGCTGGGTGACCTTGGCAGGCAGGTCATAGAACATGTGATCAGGAAGTGATGATAAAATTCATCTTATAAAACCCTCTCTTTTTGTGTGTGTATGTGGCACTGGGGATTGAACCTAGGGGCATTCAACCCCTGAGCTATACTCCCAGCCCTATTTTATTCTTTATTTGGAAACAGGGTCGCACTAAGTTGCTGAAGGTGGCCACGAACCTGAACCTGCGATCCTCCTGTCTCAGCCTCCCAGGTAGTAGGGTTACAGGCATGTGCCACCACGCCCGGCCATTGTCCAACCCTCTCTTGATGTTTGAATAATTTTAACACCACTGGGCTCTACTGGTGTCCTAAGAGGGAAAGGGAACTCACTACCCTTCAAAGAATATCCCCCAATTCTTAATGAGCTTTCAGCTCTCATTCTTATTATTGTTACTTAAAAATATGCTGTGATTCAATTATGTCAGATAGTAATCTAAGCAAATCATGAATATTAAACTGTTTAATCTTCATAGCAACCCTATGATGTAGGTATTATTATTATCCCCATGTTACAGGTGAAGAAGCTGGGTGTCAGAGAGGCTAAAATACTTGCCAAAGATCACACGGCTTGTGAATGTCAGGGTCAGGATTCTCACCTGGGCAACTTGGCTTCTAAGTCTATGAATGGACCACAGCACAATGAAAAGCTCTTTCATAAGCTGGGTGTAGTGGTGGGAACCTGTAATTCCAGGACTTGAAAGACTGAGACATGAGGATCACAGATTCGAAGCCAACCTCAGCATTTAGTGAGGCTTTTAGTAACTTAGCCAGACCCTGTTTCAAAATAAAAAATGAAATAGGGCGTGGGGTGTAGCTTGGAGGCAGAATGACTCTAGATTCAATTCCCAGCACCATGCACACACAAACACACAAAAGAAAGAAAACTTGTCTGCTTTCTTGTAACTTGCACCCTATTGATCCTAGTATAACTTACTTTTCCTGGAGTCCAATGGTCCATATTATATTTAACCCCAGAAAAGCCTTTTCCATGCTTGACTGCAAGGCAACTTGGGATGCTGGAATCATTGCTGCTGCAACAATGGTGTGACTAGTACCCCAGCCCAGGTGAACAGAGGACAGCAGGTCACTTAGTGTCAAATTCCCAGGCCCACACAAAGAAAGGAACTCCTTCAAAGACACAGAGTGAGTTGATAATAAAATTTGAAATTAAATCTATGTGTTGGGACAATCAATGCCTTTTATGCTACAATCCCTGATGCTACCCTGATCCTGTCACCTGCCCCCAATACATAATACATAGTTTGTAATAATTACAGCTACCATTATGAGCGCTTACCTATTCTGTGCCTGATGTTTTGCATACATTATATCATTTAACTGTCAGAGCACCTATGTCCTATGAGGTTTAGACTACTATCATCATCAGTTTACAGAGCTGGAAGTTGAGGTATAGGAAAGTCAAATAATTTACAAACAACTAGCAAACTGAAAAACTTGGATTTGAACTCAGATCTTTCTGTCGCTTTTAGTCACCATGTTTCCAGCTTCTCCGTAATATTCATAAGAAACCTGAGGCACCATATGAGCTCCTTCTTGAAAGGCAAATTATTAGTGTTAAAGACCTAATACATGTACCTTCAGGTACATGTACCTGTAGTTCCAGCTACTCAGAAGGTTGAGGCAGGAGGCTTGCTGGAACCCAGAAATTTAAGGCCAGCTTGAGCAACATAGTGAGACTGTCTCAGAACAAAAGGAGACCTATGAATACCTATAGATACCTTGTTCCTGGTGTAACAGAATTTTTAAATATTAAAAAGATTTTGAAAGAGTAAAAGAAGATCATTGCTTCATAACTGAGGTGACAAGATATGAGGCTATAACTGGTGAGATGCATTATTCTTGGGGAGAGATCCATGCTTGCTTTAATTTTACAACAAAGATTTTTCTTAGCACCTACTATGTACCAGACACTGTACTAGGAATATAGTAGACAGTCACCATCTGTTACTTGATGGGCTCAAGTTTTGTTTCTTACCAGGGTTGTGCTGAGCTCCTATGTTGAAAGAGTATACAATATTCACTTTACTTCTGTCCAGAACTGAAACATTTGCTTTCCTTGAGTGGTTAAAAACCACAATACCAAGGAAAGACCATTTTTTGAACAAACAAGGGATGTGGGAAGATGAAAAAAAGCTATCCATACCAACCCAAGCAAACCCCAAAGGGAAATCTCAATTTCAAAACATTCATAGGCAATCTCAGCAAGCTTAAAAAGTAATCACCACAATATGACAGAGGGTTATAGCCTTCATATATAAAGAGCTTATACATTTGTTAAGAAAAATACTAAGACTAGTGGCTAAATGGGCAAAAGATACAAATAATTTCTAAAGAAAGAACTATAACTGGCTAATAAATATGTAAAAAATTATTCAATCTTGCCTAGTAAACTTAAAATACATGAAAACAAAGCAACAGATATATTTTTCCCACCAAATGAACATGAGCTTTCTTAAAAATTTAAAAGACTTAGCATTAGAGCAAGGGATTATCATGTATGTCTAGTAGAAATCAGACAAGCTTTCTGTAAAGAAATTTGGTATAACAAGTCTACAACACGTTTAGACCTTTTATCATATAAATGGTTTGCTTTGGACTTGTATGAAAAAGAAGCTGTGACCTTGGACGTGGGGCCTATGTACCCACTTAATAGGTGCTGAGCACATTCCCTTGGATAGTCAAGTTTAGCCTTGTGTAATTTTTAATGTCTCAAATGGACTGGGCTCTATGTCCAGTGCCAACTCCTTCAGCAAGCCCCTTGCACTGACTATGAGTTCCAGGAAAGGTTGCCTAGAGATTGCTGAACTAAAGGGTCTAGCAATACACTGGGAGCCCAAGTTCTATGTTTTATACTATACAGATAATTCGGCATCAGGATGCTCCATCGACTGGCCTTTAAGCTTTGTGGAAATTCTTTACCAGTCTGTTTCAGTCTCCTGATCTGTAAATTTGGGATAGTGATACTCACTTCTCAAGACAATCCTGGACTTTAGATTACGGTTCTGCCATTTCCAAGCTGTCTGATCTTGGGAAAGCTATTTAAACTTTCTGAACTTCAATTTCTCATCTATTTCATACTTCGTTCAAGGTTTAAAGCAATGATGGAATGATATACTGCATGGAAATAACTTAACCTGGTGCTCAACACAGAGTAAGAATAATAAATGAGAGGGCTAAAATGTAGTATCTTGTAGTTCCACAGCATTTAAAATTCTATTTTAAAGCACTTTCTTTCTATTCTCTTTCTCTCTCTAGGAAAGCCTGAAAATATCCAGCTAATAACATCTCAAAGCCGTGACCACAGCCACTGCCTGCTGGCACACCACACCATTTCCACTCCACTCTCATGCCAGGCACCATTCAATCCTCAGCATGTCGTCAGCTACCCACAGTACAGAACAACAGGTGGTTTGAAAAAATCCAGCCAACTGCTTACGACTCCCTGTGGGCATTGCAGTGGCTATTTAATGGTGAACAAACTGAGGCTTAGAGATCTGGGTGAGTCCCTGCAGAGTGCAACAGTCGAAACACGAGGCAGACTCCTTGACCCTTGCAGACCACAACTGTCTACATTAGCATAGCACTGTGTGTGGGTTTCAAGAGGTTTTCCTAACTTCTTGGTTGAGTCTTCTGATTGAGGCTTGGTTGAGGCTATGTAGTCAGCAGTGCAGATATTACCCTTTCTATTGAAAAGATGAGAAAGTAAGGCTTAGAGAAGAACAAATGTGCTTAAGCTTCTCTGCTTAGTTAGCAGCAGCAATAGAACCTAGGTCCATCCCTGTTAATCTAGCATTCTTTCCACTACACTACAAGTCCTAGCACAGCTGTTAGAGCCAATTTCAAGAGGGTGAAGCACCTTAGAGAGGATGCAGGAGTTGTCATGGGGACTAGACTAGATGATTAGTGAGAGCAAACCCACCCTTTGACCCCATTGTAATCTGCTTGCCTTGACCTGAGGAATTACCCAAGGACTGAAACAGTGGCATCCATGGGGTTATAGTGAGGTTGTATAAAAAATCAACCAAAGCAGCTTATGTAAATGCTTTATTTTACACAGTGTTATAAAACAAAGAGTGGAGAAATAATGACAATGTGGTCATTGAAGCATTCAGTGGCAGTCTCTTGCTTATGGAAGGGGGTACCGCAAAAAAAAAAAATCTCCTCTGGGCCTTTTTCCTATTCAAGTATGTTACTGTGGCCATCTCCAAGGAAATAAGCTATCTCTCAATTTCATTCTCCCCATGGGAATAAAACACAGAAATAAATGAAATATAGAAGGTGAAATTTAGAATTGGTTTGTGTGCACACACTTGTGTTTGTTTTTGTGGCAGGGAGGGGGGAATGAGAACTTGAAATTGAGAGAGAAAAAGAGTACTCATCTCTGCTAGGGTGATGACACTAGAATGGTCTAAGGAATGAGACTGTGGAATGTTTTTTGAGAGTACATGAAATAATGAGCCGGGTATGGTGGCACATGCCTGTAGTCCCAGTACTAGGGAGGCTGAGAAAGGAGCATTACAGGTTTGAGGTCAGCCTGAGCAATATAGTGAGGCCGTGTTTCAAAAGTTTTTTAAAAATGAAATAGGGGTGAGGATGATGCTGAGAAGTAGAATGACCTTGGGTTCAATCCCCAGTACCACATGTATGCATGCGCGTGCACATACACACATATGAAGAGTATATAAGGTAATGTCCCCTCGTGATTTCAAAATAATAACAAAATTAATAAATCAAGTTTATTGAGCTCTTGTGTGTGAGTTACCCTGCTAAATGCTTTATAAATATTATTTATTCCTCATAACTATGAGGTATGTATTATCATCATTCAAATTTTAAAAATGAGCAAAGGATGCTTAGAGTGATTAAGTAATTAGACTAAGACCACACAGTTAATATCAGAGCTCAGATTGAACCCATGCATCCAGCTCCAGAGGCTGTGACTGAAAAATCGCATTTTTACATTCTATTCTGAATGGATATTGGGAGATGGACCAAAACAAACAAACAAACAAACAAACACCAAGAAACATAGCCAGGTGTAGTGAGTGACTCATGCCTGTAATCTCAGTACTTGGAGGCTGAGACAGGAGGATTGCTGGTTCAAGGCCAGCCTCAGCAATTTGGCAAGACGCTATTTCAAAATAAAAAAAATTAAAAATAGGGCTGGGTGTCTATCTCAGAGATAAAATGCCCCTGGGTTTAATCCCAGTACCAAAAAAGATGTAATATTTATTAAAAATTTTAAAAGTACCCTTATACTTTTTGTTTTGTTTTATCCTTGAAGCAGGTATCATTAGTCCCCATCCTCGAGTAAGAAAAAGTTCAGAAAGAGAAAGGTAGGAAAATTGCTGAAGTTGCCACAGCTAGCTAATGGAAGAGTCAAATTTAGAAGATAAGAATCCTGATTCCCAGAAAAAATACCGTCCATTATATTATTTACACTTGACAGCTTCTGACATGGTTCCTAATGATCCCTACTCTTGTTTTCACAGCCACAGAATGGGGGCTGGACTTCATGGTTTGCTACTAATGTTATGGCAAAAGCAATAGGATGTTACTTCAGTGACTAGGTGACAAGATTGACTATTGTACCCATCTTTCTGGCACTCTCTCCATTGCCTTTTTCACTTGAACACACTAATGAAGCAAACTCTCACATTGGAGAGGCCAAGTGGCAAGGAACTGAGGGTGACCTCTGGCCAACAGCCAGTGAGGAACTAAGGACCTCAGTCGACAATAGTATAGAACTGAATTCTCCCAGTGACCACATGAGCAAGCTGAAAAGTGGACACTTTCACCAGGCATGTGCCACCACAAGGGCAAGCAGGGTGTGGTGGCACACATTTGTAATCCCAGTATTTTGGAAGCTGAGACAGGAGGCTTGAAGGCTTCAGACCAGCACGTTAGCTTAGCAAGACTCTGTTTCAAAATTTAAAAAATAAAAAGGTCTGGGAGTGTAGCTCAGAGATAGAATGCCCCTCGGTTCGATCCCAGTACCACAAAAATAAAAAGAGGCCTCGCACAGTGGTGTGCGCCTGTAATCCCAGTACTTGAGAGGCTGAGACAGGAGGATTGTGGGTTCAAGGCTAAAGTGTTAACTAAGCAAGACCCTGTTTCAAATGAAAAAGGGCTAGGAGTGTAGCTCAGAGGTAGAATGCCCCTGTGTTCAATCCCCAGTACCAAAAAAAAGTGGGCACTTCCACAGTTGAGTGTTGGGGTAAACACAGCCCTGACCAATACCTGACCCACAAAAGCTGTGAAATAATAAATGGGTGCTGTTTGAAAGCACCACATTTTGGGATGATTTGTTACATAGCAATAGACAATGAACACAATATGATTCTAGCCTACAGCTTTGTTGATCTTCTGCTTATTCCTAGCAAAAAACCCATGGCACAGCCCATGAGAGCGTTGAGAGAAAAGATCTAGGTAAGCTTTGCACCTCCAGGAGAGAGCCATGGATCTGAGGATCGCCACTTAGCCTGCTTCACTGTTCCCTCTGCCCTGCAGGTCCCACAGCCATGGCCTAAGGAGGCCCAGAGAGTTCCAGAGCCTCTCATCCTTTACCAGTCACCAAGCTGGGATTTCTCAGTACTTAGCTTGTGTTTGAACCAAGTGGCTGGCAACATCAGGTCAGCTTCTCTTCATTGTGAACTTAGGGAGCCCCTTAAAGTGCCCCTTGGGAGTTCACACAGGGACCCAAGGACCACACAAGGCTGTCTCTATTCTAGCAACTGCAATTGCTCCCCAGTCACTGCCCCAACCACAGTGCTATTCTGGAACTTCTAACTGAGTGTGGGCTGGAATAAGTGAGGGGTTTTGACAGACTCCTTAAAAGCAATTAGCCAAATGGGAATCACTTACGCTCAATTTTCAAATGGCTAATTTGGTGTTGGGGAATCTTCCTTAAAAAGCGTGGGTGGCAGTGTCTCCTGTAACTTAGCTGGATAGCTTAGCCAAAGGTGTCACATTCCCACGTGCTAAGGAAATGCAAATGAAGGGGCTCTACCTGAACTCTTCCTCAGCCAGCTTGGGTGTCCCTACAAAAATGAGAAGAAGCCAGAGCAAATTACCTTTCAGCATCTCAGCAGCAACTGCAAGGTGAGTGCAGTCTATGTGGGACCTTACAGATCTGCATGGTGCCTGTAAGGAGAGGGTCCCTGACCCCAACTCTCAGGCCTGTGTGTGGTGAATGCCTATGTGAGTTTTGAATCTGTGGGAAGGAAGGAAGAAGAGGAAGAGGGGAGCATAGCACATGTGGAAATGAGTGCTCCCTGTACACATGTATTCTTACACAAGTACCACCTTTCACAGTAGGCAATGGGTGTGAAGATTAGACTCATCACACAGATGTGTGGCACTGGCATGTATGGGGGCCATGGCCTTGTGGAATGTGTGTATGTGACCCCCATGCGTGCAAAGGGAGGGTGTGAATGTGTGAGCTCTCACTATATAGAGTTGGGATGTTCCAGGGACAGCATATCTAATCTAGTGATATTGAATCAAGTCACAATGGGACTTCCTATGTATGTACAGCACGTCTAGAGTTCTCAGTGTGAGTCATTCATTAACGTGTGTGTGCGCACACACAAGCGTACCTTCCTGTGGGTTAGTAATGAGGGGAAAGAAGACAAGTGTGTGAGCATGGAAGACAGAAACTAACAATGAGCCTATGAAGAGCCCTTTAGGAAGAGGACAAGGAGGAAGATGTGGCTCATTAAGAACCCACCTCATTAGGGCCTGAGTTACCAGGGAGCTGAACCAAACTACTTCATTTCCTTGACAACTGAGCCACCCCCCCTTCACTTCAGTAATCAGGAGAACAGGAAATGGAACGAAATTGCCACTGTCAGATGAAATTTACATGTCCTCCATGCATCTTTCTCTTCCAACAAGTGTCTGCGCACAGCACTGGGATTCTTCCCATTGTTTTTCATTATTTTTATTTGATATACACAAGTACACTGTTCACAGGAGCATTCAGGGAAGAAAAATGATTAAAAGCAATACTGTGACCTATCCAAATCTCAATTTCTGACTGCGTCCACAAATAACAGGGGCAATAGCTACAAGTAGGACAATAAATAGATTATTTTGCACCCAGAAGCCTGGTGCCCTAAAGAATCGAGCTTGGCTGACAACCAGAGTTGCTCACATACTGTTTTCCTTTTTGCCTGTAGTTACACAAATACAACCTAGATTTAATGGTCTTCGAGAGCATTGATCGAAATGTTTACAAGCTTGGGAAAGTTCCTGAATGAAAGCTGCCAACTTGGGGGTCAAAAAGAAACGTGTTCCTTACTTTCCAGAATGAACAATTATTTTTAAATGCAATGTAGTGACTCCTAAACATTTTTTTGTGTTGTGGACCCCTATCTAAGTTGAATGAAGCCTAGGGATACCTCTCAGAACAATGTTTTTAAATGTATAAGATTAAATATATAGGATTACTAGGAAACTATCAAACTGACTGTATTATTAAAAACTTTGAGATGTGGTCAAGTATGTGCTTCTTTTATTAGCACAAGTCCCAGCAGCGGGTCTCATAACAACTGTAATTGTGAAGTAGTGATGCATACAAGTGATATTTCGAGCTATTGGCAATATCGGTAATGTTCTTGAAAAATATCCATGATTTCTATTAACGATAAAGTCACAATTACTGCTAATACTACTGTTTTTATCTTCATTCATAATTGCAGAAAAAGTTAAGTTTCAGTTAGAGATTAGTAAAAATATAAATGTAGTTTTTTCCCATCCAATTTCATAGATCCCTGGAATTCAATCCACAGATCTTTAAATGGGTACTCTTCCACTTGAAAGGGAAACAGAGCCAATGCTGAAAATCAAGTTACAATAGTAACCCATACATAAAAGAATGTTCTAAACACTGCTGAAAAGCTAAAACAGGCTGGAAAAGATGAAGACATCAATTGTATTGGAGGCAAAAAGGAACAACAACAATAATTACACAAACAACAACAACAAAGGAAAAGCTGCTCCCACCAAATGTTTGGAAATTAGAACCAATTCAGCTACAAATATTTAGTCGCCACAGTAACTAAGCATGATGATGGGCCAGCATGAGTCACAGAGGGTTAATATACATATGTTGCTCCTCTTGTTTTCTGCTCAGAAAAACCCTTCATTGGTTGCCCTCTTCACTGGAAGAAGCCTGATCTTGGGGATTCCAGTACCTCACTCCTATAAGAAGCCTTCTCTCATCCTCTCAAGTAGCTCACCACCCCTTGCTTTAGACCCTCCTAGCCCTCTCTACTACTTCTAATTTCATACTCACTGTATTCCCTTTCCATGTTCTGCATATCTATTTCTCACACTAGACTGTGAGCTCCCCAAAGAGAGGAGCTATGTGGGGGAAAATGTCTCACTGTAGGGAATCAATTTTTGTGTTGCATGCATATGCTAATGAGTGAAATGTTTTGCTTCCCACTGATGAGTCATTTCAAGCAACTGGCTTGGACCATATCACTAGTTCACTCTGCAGTTTGGTTGGAACAAGGGTGAGAGCGGGCTCTACAGAGTTAGCTGTTTACCAGTTATGGCAGTGGAGAGTATAGCTGACTGCAAACTAACTTATAATGTAGCTTAAACTTTCACAGTGAGAATTAATGTCATTCAAATTTATTGAATGTAAGCTAAGATGCAGCATTTGTATCATCACTGAGCACATTTAAAGCCCAATGAGCCAGGTGTGGTGGTGCACACCTGTAATCCCAGTACTTGTGAGGCTAAGACTAGAGGATCACAGGTTCCATGCCAACCTCAGCAACTTACTAAGACCCTGCTTCAAAATAAAAAATAACAAGGGCTGGGGGTGTAACTTGGAGGTAGAATTTCCCTGGGTTCAATCCCCAGCACCATAAATAGATAGATAAATAGATAAATAAATAAATAAATAAATAAATAAATAAAATCTAATGAACATAATGGGAAATGACCAGGGAGTGATTCGTGATGTCTTGAGACAGGTCTACCAGAACTTAAAGATAATCAGGAAACAAGCAGATGAACTTGAGATTTTTTTCTTTTTCTCAGCCCAGATATCCAGTCATCCAGCATCTATTCATCCATTAATCCATGATCCATGAATCCATTATCCCTCATCCTTTCCCTACCCCCATTCATCTGTTTAGTCAGCATAACTACAGAAGTTTAACATTGGAGTGTTTGTGTGTATGTGTATGTGTGTGTGTGTGTGTGTGTGTGTGTGTGTGTCTGTCTGTCTGTGGTTCTGGGGATTGAACCCAGGGTGTTCTTCCTCTGAGCTATACCCCAGCCCTTTTTAAATTTTGAAACATGGTCTTACTAAGTTGCTGAGGGTCTCACTAGGTTTCTGAGGCTGGCCTCAACCTTGAATCCTCCTGTCTCCATTTCCCAAATACTGGGATTACAGGTGTGCACCCAGCCAATTTGGGAATAGTAAAGGTAAATTAAGTCCACAATTGACCTAGTCTCTTAAACTGAGTGCCACAATTCTGAGGCAGCCTCTATATGCCTTTATCCATATGGTTACTCTTGCCCAGAATACCATTTCCTTTTACTTATCCAAATCCTGTCCACTTTTTTTAATTTATTTTTATTTTTTATTTTTTTTGTGCATTGTAAATTGTAATTATACATTTTGATATATGTCAGGGCCCTGCTAAAGTCCCACCTCTGTGACCCTTTGGTTGCCTCTACAAGCCATTGGTGATTCTGTCTCCTCTGAGGCCCTATGGCACTGAGGGTTCCCACTACAGTTTCCAAGCTCAAATATCCTGTCCTTTCTGGGGTTTTGGCAGGTAGAATTCATTGTTTTTCTATCCATTATATCATTGCATTGCATGCTTACTTACAATACATGTGGCATCGTAGAGTTTTATCCTCTGACTAACTGTGATCTCCTCAAATATAAAGACTGTTAGGAGCAACATAGTGAACTTCCTGGTCACAACAGAGAGCCTCATGTTCCTCATCTGTATAATTGGGATAATAATAATTTCTCCACAGGTTGTTGTGAGGTCTAAATGAGATGATATTTGTAAAGTGCTTGGAACATGGAAAGTGCTTACAACATGTTTTCTATTGTTGTTATTTTTTACCTTATCAATCTAAGTTTTATTAGCATATGTATCTATTTGGCTTCCACTTTGGTTTAGTTTTGCCACAAAACAAGTTTTCAATCTTTGTTTTTATTGAACAAATATTTCCCCATATATTCAAATTGCAACTTGGATTTCTTTCTTTTGTGTGTGTGTGTGTGTGTGTGTGTGTGTGTGTGTGTGTGTATGTGTGTGTGTGTTACTGGGCATTGAATCCAGAGGCATTCTACCTCCGAGCTACATCCCCAGGCCAATTTTATTTATTTGGAAACAGGGTCTCACTAGGTTGCTGAGAGCCTTACTAAATTGCTGAGACTGTTCTCAAACCTGCAATCCTTCTGTCTCAGCCTCCCAAGTACTAGGATTACAAGCATACGCCACCACGCCCGGCTTGCTACTTGAATTTGAACATGCATCCAAACGAATTTAAGAAGTATCTCAAAGAGATATTTGAACAAATATTCATACCTGCATATTCACAATAGCCAAAAGGTAGAAAGAACCCAAGTGTCCATCAGCAGATGAGTAGATACAGAAAATCTATTCTATATATACGATGGAATATTACTCAGTCTCTAAAAAAGAAATCTTGTCACACACTAAAATACAGATGAACCTTGTGTTAGTCAGCCTTTCATCACTGTGGCTAAAACATCAGACAAGAACAGCTTAGAGGAGGAAAGATTAATTTTGGCTCATGGTTTCAGATGTTTGAGTCCATGGTTAGCTGGCTCTATGACAGAAACATCATAGCAGAAGGGTGTGGTAGAGGAAAGCTGTTCAGATAATAGCAGCTGGGAAGCAAAAAGAGACTAAGATGGGAATGGACCAGGGGCAGATACAGTCTCTAAGACCACACCTCCAACGACCTACTTCCTACAGTCATGTCTCACCTGCCTATAGTTTTCATCACCTTCCTGTAGTCCGTTCATATTATTAATCCATCAAATGGATTAATTCACTGATTAGGTTGGAATCCTCATGATCCAATCATTTCACCTCTGGACTTGCTGTATTGCTTAACACTTGATGGGGGCGGGTATTCCAAATCCAAATCTTTTTTTTTTTTTTGCGGTACCGGGGATTGAACACAGGGGCATTCTACCTCCGCGCTACACCCCCGGCCCTATTTTTTATACTTTATTTTGAAACC
>PVJS01056293.1:0-12391 GCA_004027185.1 Glis glis | reverse complement strand
ATTTTTTTTTTTTTTTTTTTTTTTTGCGGAACTGGGGATTGAACCCAGGGGCATTCTACCTCCGAGCCACATCCCCGGCCCTATTTTTTATCCTTTATTTTGGAACCGGGTCTCACGAAGTTGCCGAGGGCCTCACTAAGTAGCTGAGGCTGGCTGCGAACCGGGATCCTCTGGTCTCCGCCTCCTAAGTACTGGGATTACAAGCGTGCGCCATGGCGCCCGGCTTAGAGCAAATTCTTAACATTTCTGAGCATTGGAGCCCTGGTTTGTAAATGTATATTTACCAAATGTACACATGGCTCTAACACCAGCCTTGCAGGCTGTCGAGAGGATCCTGGGAGCCTCTTGTGAATCCTCCACCTTTACATACCCAGCACCTTGTGTGGCAGATGAGAGCACTTAGGAGGTGCCGTATGAATACTCCTCGAATGAATGATGGTGCTCTGGCTCAGGCTCACCACATCCGATCTGACATGTTTAAACCACTTGTTTTGAAGTCTTCCCCCTCCTGAGCCCTGTGGGTGTTTGCACACATGTGCACACGCACATCCACTGGATCCTTTGGGCATTCGGGGTAAATCCTGAGTCAGGGCTGAGGAACCGAGGCTTGATGTTAGTGAGGAGCCCTCGGGGAAGGGAGGGCGGCTGGAGCTGCTTTCCCCTGTGTGGACGCTGACTGCTCCCCCAGCCGTGCCAGGGGGAGCCGTATGTGAGGTGGTGAGATGAGGCCTGGTCTCCTGGTCCTCAGGCCTGCTCTGTGGGCAGGCTCCTCTGTCTCCCCACTCCTCAACACGAGCATTTCCATCAACCCCAGATCCTGCGACCCGGTCCTGTCAGTAAGCCTCTGCCCATCTCCTCTTGCTTCCCTGTGTCTGGGGTGAAGAATTGGAACTGAGATGCAGTCTCTCCATTTTGGAGCTATGAAAATTAAGACACAGAGAGGGAAGCGGCTTCTTCAGATGGGGCCAAGCCCGTGGATGGGAGCTGAGAAGAATCCACTTGGGAAGAAGACACTTTGGATCCCAGTACTTGGGAGGCTGAGACAGGAGGACCGCAGATCTGAGGACAGCCTCAGCAGTGCAGTGAGACTCTCAGCAACCTAGCAAGACTCTGTTTCAAAACAAAAACAGGTATAGATCAGAGGTAGCATGCCCCTGGGTTCAATCCCCAGCACTACAAACAAACAAAAAAAAAGACACTGGGCTATGATGACAGAGCAGAATGACTCCCAGAGCTGAGAAGGACCCAGAATCCAAGTCTCAGCCACACGAGCCTGGGGCTCAGGGCTCAGAATGGGGGACGTGCTGCCATGGAATGCTGGCCTTCTCTGCTTGCCTTTGCTGCTTAGTATGACGACCTTGCTCTCTCCTGCTGCAAACATCTGGGTAAAAACATGGCCATGGGCAGCCTCAGCATGGCACTCATAAAGGGAGGAGCGAGCTTCTTTCTTGAAGTCCCTGGTATTTATCCCAGGGGATGAACTGGCCCTGCGGCCCAGGTCGAATGCCCACCGCTTGGCTGAATCACTGCTGTGGGTGGGGAGGATGGTTTCTATAATTGCCCAGGCAACCCTCCAGTACAGGAGGGGGCGGGGGCGGGGAAATATGTGCAAAGGACAGACACAGTGGGGTGTGTGTGTGTGTGTGTGTGTGCACGCGCGCGTACACACGTGATCTGCAGCCTGCCGGGTGGGTCGCATCACAGGGCGAGTAATGTCGATCAGCAGCAGGACCGCAGCCTTTCCGAGTTCCAGCTGCTGCTTCCTGAAGGCCAGGTCAGCAACGGTTGCCATGGCAACAGCCTGATGGGAGAGTCTCAAGAAAAGACTGAGGCTGGAGTGTTTTGAAGACTGTCTGCCTGTCTAAGAATCCCTCTCTTGCTAAGAGACAAAGAAAAGACAAAGCCCAGCTATTTGGGGCCGCCTCAGCCTGAATAGAGGGCTTGTCCGAGGTACGCTGTGGTTTTGAATTTGGGGCTCCTTCCCTGAGACTGCACAGGAGGGCCTGTGCATGGCTCTCAGGGATTAACAAAGATGTGTGTGTACCTGCCCTTAATGTTTCTAGCAGAGGGCACAAGATGCAAAGCATACTGAGTGCCACGAAGTACTCAAAGCTGGTGGAATAGCCTCCCCCGAGTGTCCTCCCTACCTCTAGCAGCTCGTCCTCCAGCGGCTGCACTAGTGAACTTTCTAGCAAGTATATCCCAACAACTTGCTTGCCTGCTTAAATCCATCAGGGGCTCTAGATGACGCACAGAATGAAGTTCAAGTGTCTGAGCTTGAGAGTCGTGGCCTCGTGGTCTCGTCTTCTCTGGCCCCTCTGCTCTCCGTCACTCTCTTCCACTCACCTCCACTACAAGTCTGTATATCTGGAAAGCTTCAGTCTTGGGCCTTTGGATGTGCTGTGCACCTGGGTGGTCTTCTTGCTTCTGCTAGAGCAGTTCGGCTCCTTTAAGAACAACATGTGACTCCTGCAGTCAGAGAAGTACCAAACTCGAGGCCTTGTCTGAGCCTCCTGGGGCATTCTGTCCCCTGGGGTTGCCTGTGGCCACAGCCAAACCTGCTCAGCCCTCTGGCCACCCCTTGCCAGGCTGGCTGCTTCCCCTGTAGAGATGAGCAGCTTTGATAAGCCTAAACCCTCCCCATGGTTCCCGGTGCACCTGTGAGAAGGATGATTCATTCCTTCATCTGACAAAGGTTTCATGAATGCTTATTATGTACAGACACTGTTCTAGATGCTTGCATATATTAGTGAACAAAACAGACAACCCCCCTCCCCACCCTTATGGAGCTTATACCTGCAGGGCAGGCAAAGGACAAACAATATACACCCCAAAATATAATTAAGCCAGGTGTGGTGGCTGAGACACGAGGATCACAGGTCCAAGGCTAACCTTACAACTTAGTGAGACCCTGTTTCAAAACTAAAAATGAATGAATGAATGAATGAATGGACTGGGTGTATAGCGCAAATGTAGACTGCCCCTGGGTTCAATCTCCGGTACCCTCTCCCTGCCACACACATACATAATACATATCAGAAGGCACTGAGGGCTGTGGTAAATAGGGGAAAAGAGCAAGTATGGGAGTTTGGGAGCCCTGGGAGGGAGGGTGGAGCAGGTGGCAATAGTATATAGACTAGTGAGACCCACTTGCATTAGTCAGCCAGAGCAGCCATAAAAGGCCGTGGGCGGGTAGTGGGAACAACAGTAACTCACTTCCCGCAGTTCTGGAGGCTGGAGTCCAAGATCCAGTGCAGGCAAGGTGGGTTTCACTCCCAGGCCTCTTCTGTTAGCTTGGAGGTGGCTGCCAAGGAGCTGTGTGCCCACATGACCTCTGAGAGAGCTCTGGGGTCTCTTCCTCCTTTCTAAGGACACCTGTAGGGTGGATGTAGGGCCTCAGTTAACCTTAGTTACCTCCTTACAGGCCCCAACTCCAAAGACCATCACCATGGGGGTCAGGGCTTCAGCATACGCATGGGGGGCAGATTTCAGTCCATTACAAGACTCATCAAGAAGATAAGATTTGAAGGAGGTGAGAGAATGAGAATAACTGGAGGCAGAGCATTCCAGGCAACAGAAGGGCAGGGATGAGCCCACAGGTTGGAGGAAGGACAAGGAGGCCAGCTGGCTGCCCTGACTGAGGAGGGGACCTGTAGTAGGCGGTGAGGTTAAAGAAGTAGCAGGACCACATCATGCAGGGCCTTGGGGACCACATAAGGCCTTTGGCTTTGCCTCTGAGAGAAATGGGAGCCATCGCAGGGGGTGGAGCAGAGGGATAACATGGCTGGCCTCAGGTTTAAAGTGACCACCTGTATGCGCTGGCCTCTGCGCCCTTATCTCTCCCTGCTAGCTGGCGCTGACCCCCCCCCCAGCCCAGGCTGCTCCCCCTCCCCGCGAGGTGGCCGGGTGGAGCCTCACTCTGCCCAGACAAAGTCTTGGGGGCTTCATGGGATCATTAATAATGAGCAGGCCGCAGGGGCTCTGCGGAAAGGGACATCATTAGTTACTAGCTACCAGGCTCTCCTCCCTCCGTCTAGTGAGTGGAGTGCAGTGGCGGTCCTCTGGAGGAACCAGCGCTGGGAAAAAGGGTTTTTTTGTTTAGACCGCAGAGGCAGAGCTGGAGTCCCAGGAGTCCCCAGGCCTGCGGGCTTCCCTTGCCGCTCGGCTGCTGTACCGCCTAGTCCCGCCAGGGGGCGCCAGGCACGCTTCCCCAGTATTCCCGGACCTCCCCGAGCAGGTCCAGCTGTGTCCCAGAGCGACCGACCGTCTTCTGCCCCAGAATCGATCTTCCTGTGCTCAGCGGGATGCCGCCCCTAGCTCCTGGTCACCTCGGAATTCAAAAGCCGGCCTAGAAAAATAATTACCTTTCAGCTATTGAATTGTGTGGTAATTATTTCTTCTGGAATTCTGCCTCTCCCCCTATCCCTCCGTCCATAAAGAGGCTGGGTCATATTGCCACGGAAGCTTGCTCTCCTGATGCTTGTGGAACTGATTCACTGTAGCACAAGGGAGAAGGACCACTTGAAGAGGTCACCCCAAAACAGCGATTCAGATGGGAGTGGAAGGGAACATTCTCCTGGGAGGAGGTGGGGTGTCCGTGTGTGGGCTCCATACATCAGAGTTTGAAACTACCTCCAATTCTCATTGATTTGTTTGTTTATTGTTTGTTTTTGTTTAATTACTTACTTACTTATTGGTACTAGGGATCGAACCCAGGGGTGCTCTACCACTGACCTACATCCCCAGCTCTTTTATTTTTGAGACAGGGTCCTGCTCAAATGCCCAGGCTGGACTTGAACTTGAGATCCTCCTGTGTCAGCCTCCCCCAAGTCACTGGGATTACAGGCAGTGTGCCACAGTGCCTGATTCTAATATAACTTATAATAATAATTATTACAAGTATAACAATAAGAATAATAATTTATATTATTTAGTGTTTTGTCGTTCAAACCACGGGTAGTAAAGCTTGATAGGTTTCTGTGGGTAGGATGTGAGCTCAAAAATGTTGAGGGCTGGGAATGTAGCTCAGTAGCAGAGCACTTGCATGCGTGAGCCCCGGGGTTCAATCCCCAGCATAACAACAACAACAAAAAAGCCGAGAATCAGGCCTAAGATTCTGGCATCCTAAGATGCTGGCAAATTCCCTAGTTGTGGAGGATGGGGTCCCTTTGAAGAACAGAGTTGGTCCTGTGGATGGTGAGCTGGTCACAGAGGGAGAGAGAGAGAGAGAGAGAGAGAGAGAGAGAGAAGGAGGGAGGGAGAGAGAGAGAGAGAGAGAGAGAGAGAGGGAGGGAGGGAAGGAGGGAGGGAGAGAGAGAGAGAGTGCTGCTCTCTGGGACTGGAAGGCTGGGGGTGGAGGTTTGGTGCACTGTAAGCCTTGCTAAGGAGACAGTGTCCAGTTCATGAACACCACCAGGTAAACTGCCATCTAGCTTGCTGTGTGCTTTCTTGGCAGATGGTTCGTGAAGGACAGAGAGAGAGAGAGAAGCAAAAGACTGTCGGGAGAGCAAATGTGCCAGTCCACAGGAGGACTCAGGGCCCTCGAGGTACCCAAGAGCCTGTGGATGAGAAGCTGGAGCAGTAGGCGACACCTGGGAGGCTGCCCAGCACCCTCTGGTTTCATGCCCCCCCCCCTTTATTTCTTCTTTTGGTACTGGGGATCAAATCCAGGACCTCACACACAATAGGCAAGCTCTATCACTGAGCTACACCCCCAGCTTTTTTTTCTTTTTTTGGGGGGGGGTATGGGGGATTGAACCCAGAGGCATTCTACCTCCAAGCTACAATCCCAGCCTAATTTTGTGTGTATGTGTGTGTTGCTGGGGATTGAACCCAGAGGCATTTTACCTCTGAGCCACACCCCCAGCCCTATTTTATTTTTGTTTTGAAATAGGGTCTCTCTAGGTTGATGAGAGTCTCATTACTTATTGAGGCTGTCCTTGAACCTGTGATCCTCCTGTCAGCCTCCCAAGTACTGGGATTACAAGCGTGCGCCACCATGACTGGGTGCTTTTTTTCTTACTAAGGTGCCCAGGCTGGCTTTGAACTTGTGATCGTCCTGCCTCAGCCTCCTGAGTAGTTGGGATTATAGGTATGTGCCACTGTACCAAGCTAGGTTTCATTCTTTTTACAAGGGAATCTTCTGGTCTGTTCTAATACCCCTCTAATGGATTTATGCCCTCCCAGAAAGATGTGTGCTCTGTGTAACCCAAGGGGTGCTCTTCCAGGGCAAGGACAGCATTGGCATTCTAGACTGGGGGGCTTGCTGGCATGAACTCTTTCTCAGGGTAGATCGCTGTCTCAAAGGGTCTTGGACCACTCTGGGAGTCATGGCGACCCCACCGAAGTACGGAGGATGCCAGGCAGAGGCGTGGGAGTCTTCTGAAACAATCACACTATCTGCACGCACCATCTGTAGCGCTGAGCCGGGGCCAGATTGTCCACCATTTTGTATTGCTCCCTCCCTCAGGGAGTCGTAGGAGTGTGTTTTGTTCTCAGTAACATTTAAGCAGCTTGCAGGCAGGGACTGTTTCATACCACGTGCTTCCCAGGGAGCCTGGTGCAGCCAGGGCATGCCAACTGTGACGCTCTTAGCCTTGGATGGCTGGAGGTGCCTTGGAGGCACCTCCATTGCCTCTGCTGCTCCCCAGGAACCCCTTGAGGTAGCAGGGCCATTGCTTTTCCAATTCCCATTATAAAGATGAGGAAACAGTGGTCAGAGAGTGCTGGCCCCGGGGAAACCTTGAAATCCCACTCAGTCCTAGCACTGCCCAGCTTCCACTCCCATCCCTAAGGAGGCTGGTTCTAGGCCTGTGCGAGGAGAAGGGTGCCTCCTGGGCTCTCTGTCCATTATTTTTATTTATTTATTTATTTATTTATTTATTTATTTATTTATTTATTTTTGTACAGGGGATTGAACCAGGGGTATGGTACTGGGGATTGAACCTCTGAGCTACACCCCCAGCCCTTCCTAATTTTATTTTGAAACAGGGTCTTGCTAAGGGTCTCACTAAGTAGCTGAAACTGGCCTTGAACCTGCAATTCTCCTGTCTCAGCCTCCCAAGTCCTGGGATGACAGGCATGCGCCCCCACGCTCAGCTGGAAATTCTTGCTCAGTTTCCTTTGGCTTTCTTTTCCTGTACCCACCTTCCCTTACAATGGGAGTGTTAAGTATGTTTGGAATTTGGCAGAAAAGAAAAACAGCCACTCAGATGAGTCCCCATCCTAATTAAGGAGCCTCTTACATGGGGAAGCCTGGTCCACTAGGACCCAAAAACTTCAGTAACAAACATTTTGCTTGTCCTGTGATGGGACAGGATGGGACCAGATAGGGACTCCACTCAGATCCCATTATCTCATCCGCACCCCACCCACACAAGGGCGACCTGTCCACAGTCCTACCATGAAAGGCAGAACTGGGGCCGGCACTTTCTACCCTGGTCCCATTTCTCTCCTTTAACGTCTTCTTGTAGTTTTTTTTTTTTTTTCTTTCCCTGTGGTACTGGGGATTGAACCCAGGGGCGTTCAGCCTTTGAGCTACAGCCCCAGCCCCATTTTTTATTTTGAAACAGGGTCTCACTAAATTGCTGAGGGCCTCACTAAGTTGTGGAGGCTGGCCTTGAGCCTGTGATCCTCCTGTCTCAGCCTCCCAAGTACTGGGATTACAGTCGTGGGCCACCATGCCTGGCTACTTGTAGTCTTAAAACAATGCTAACCCAAAATGGGAGGCTGGTCCCATAGCCTCGGGCACTCCAGAAGGAGGTTCTGGGTTGCTGTTTCAGCTCATGGCTCCTTGGAGGACGGGCTCTGCACTCAACCACTACGCTCCTGAAGCTGCCCTGGGAGGCAGGGTGACCTGTCGCTCAAAGTCACTCCTTGTCGTGCAGGTGAGCTAAAGTCCTCGGGAGCTTCTAAGACCAATCGAAGGAAGAAATTTATTCTCTATCTTTCCTTCCCTCTCTCCTCTCCCTCTCCCTCCCACTCTGGTTCCCTTCCCTCCCTTCTCCCTCCCATGTACTCACTCCAGTCTAAGCAGATGCAGTCCTGCAGCAGCGCGTGCTGTCTATTGTTTCTCTAGGTTAAAAAGCATCAGAAACCAAATACTTCCCCTGAGTCAAGAGCCATGCTGAATTATTCATAGGCCAAATCTCTTGCAAATTTCAGAGAGATTTTTCTTCAAGGTTGAGCTGTGAGTGCACCTAACACTCATGGAGGTAAGAAATGCCGTCAGAAACCAGATGGGCTAGGGTCTTGGTCTCCTGCAACCCTGGGACAAGCGCAGTAAAGAGAAATACTCGGTGCGGTGATCCACCTGCCATGGCCTTGGGTGCTTGGAGACCTAGCCTCAGTCTGTGGGTTGGTGGATTAAACACATGAGCAGATGGCTGAGCCTCATCCAACCTCTGCACCCGTGTGGAATCCATCGCCTCCTCTGCTGGACCGTTCGGAAGGCTCTGTCAGAGTTATTTGACAGAGACACTGGCGCCGAGAGTAAGCTGGCAGTGACCAGCAACCTCCAGGTGTGCTGTGGCAGGCTTCTGCTCTGGGTGAGTGTGTGTATGTGAGTGTGTGTGTGTGTGTGTGTATGTGTGTGTGTGAAGGGGGTGGACCAGATGTCTGTGGATGGTCATTCAAAGCTATCCTGTTGGGGTAGGGTTGTAGCTCAGTGGCAGAGCACCCGTCTAGCATGCATGAGGCCCTGGATTCCATCCCCAGCATTGCAAAAACAAAAACAAAAAAAAAAGTCATTCTGTTGACCAAACTAAGGGTCAAGATCCTCCTCCCATCTGAGCATCTTGAAAGATTCCTCACAATTCTAGGATTCAGTTACCAGGAATGATTTGGTCCCAAAGCGGAATCTTTTTTTTTTTTTTTTGCGGTACTGGGGATTGAACCCACGGGCATTCTACCTCTGAGCTACACCCCCAGTCCTATTTTTTATTCTTTATTTTGAAACAGGGGCTTGCTAAGTTGCAGAGGGCCTCACTAAGTAGCTGAGGCTGGCCGCGAACCCGGATCCTCCGGTCTCAGCTTCCCAAGTACTGGGATTACAAGCGTGCGCCACCACGCCCGGCTCCAAAGCGGCATCTTAACTTTGCTTCTCTTCGACCCCCAAACAGTGGGCTCTACCCGATGTTGCTTCTTGGATTCACCTGCCAGTTTTGCCAGTCCCCTCCCTGCTCCTAGTCGTCTTTCAGTTCCTGTGGTTCTCCGCTGTTGGCACCATTCTCTCATAGCTCTCCTGCCTCCTAGGTAGCTTTCCAGAGAGGAAGTGTAGCCTCGGGGAGAGACCAGCACCTCTGGAGCCAGGTGGACATAGGTTCCTATCTTGGCTTCACCATTACAGCTATGTGACCTTGGCCAGGTCACCTCGCCTCCTGGACCTTCTCTGTCCTCTACTGTAAGATGAAAACGGAAACACGCTGTATAGGATTTAGAAGTTTAAGCAAAATATGTCCATAAGGTGTTTGGTACCGTGCTTAGCACATCCCTCTCCAAGTCTACTGTTCTGTCTCATGTCTCTTCTTGTCCTTGACTATGTTCTTCCATAGATCATTCTTCCCCTTCTGTGAGAGAGATTTCTAACTGTCCACTAGTGTCCATCTCCTCTTCTTCCTTCTCAGTTTTAGCTTGGCTCTTAGCTATACATTCTAGTTTCCAGCCTCCCTTGCAGCCAGGAGTTGCCAAATGACTGGGTTCTGGCCAGTGGGGTGTAAGTAAAAGCAAGGAGTGCAACATCTACAAGAAATTGTTAGAGCTGGGTGCAGTGGTACACGTCTGTAATCCTGATACCTGGGAGGTGGCAACAGGAGGATTGCAGGTTCGAGGACAGCCTCGGCAACTTTGTGAGATTCTCAGCGACTTAGTGAGACACTGTTCCAAACTAAAAAATAGAAAGGGCTGTGGGTGTAGCTCAGAGGTACAGTGCCCCTGGGTTCCATCCCAGAGAGAGAGAGAGAGAGAGAGAGAGAGTAAGCCTTGAAGTTTTTTTTCCTGGAAAGCTGGAGTGGTGCTGGCGAGTTAGCTTTGATTGTGCAAATAAGGAAATTACCCTAGAAGATGGCAAAGTAAGAAAAAGGAATCTGAGTCCTGGACCACCAGGGGACTACTTACCCAGCCTGGAACATTTGCCTATCTGTGGACTATTATGCAAGAGAAAACAAACCTCTACTCAGTCTCTGCTCATCCCTCAGGCCTTAGCTCACATGTCATTTTCCCCGGGAAGCTGTCTATGACCCTCCGGTGACCTGTGAGCGTTCACCCATGACCTTACTGGAGTGCATATCACAGTGTCCTATGAAGACACCACTGCTTGTCTGTAAACCCCTCAAGGCTGGGAGCACCAGGAGGCAGGGCCCACACTCTCACCCGCCTTCATTTTCTCAGGATCTAGATATAGTAGGCATGTAGTCAATGTTGAATAGACCCGTGCTAGTGCCACGCACAAACGGCCTTAGCTCTTGCTTAAAGGAATCCTCAGCACTTTCAGGTGCTAGTCTCAAGCAAAAAGTAAAAACCAATTCCCATTCTTTTCTTCCTTCTTCCCAACACACCCGGGGCTCTCACCCATATGCAGCTGGTCAGGACAGACCCCAGAAAAGGAGGGTTCTGCCCCAGTGGGAGACCTGAGAGTGTTCTTGACTCAGTCTGTAAAGTGTAGCAGAAGTTTCCCTTACTGGATTAATTTTGCCTTGAAAACTTAGGCAAAAATAGCCTTTTGGCAAAAGGGGGATCCGCACATCAAATTTAACTGGAAAAGGTGTGCAAACTCTTTTATAATTTGCTTTCAGTTTGTATTCAGCTGTGGAGGTCTATTTATGAATCTGGGATGGAGCGGTCCTGGTGGGTTTCTCTGGTCAGTGTGTTGAGGGAGCTACGCGCCCTCCAAGGACCGAGGCGGCCAAGCGTGAGAGCCAGGGCTCTGGCCCCCGGCCAGCCTTTCCTTGAAGATGCTTCCCCAGAGCATTGGCCTTGGCAGCAGTTGGATGCTGCTGCTTTTTATTAGCGCTTCCTTCTCTTTTGCCAGACCCTTCTCTGGGCTTCCTTCTGCACACGGCAGCTCTCATTACAGCCCGCGGGGTCAGAGCGTGGTCTGCCTGCCTCGCCGCCATCCAGCAGCCTCTGCTCTGGGAACCGAGTCCCCAGCAGCATCAACACTCCTCCACTGACCTCCAGATGCACGCAGCTGTCCCAGCTGCCCGGGAGGGTGAGAAGCATGGCCGCTCTCCTTAGGGCTCCGAGGGGCCAGTCGCCCTCAGCTGGGGGCAGAGGCAGGTCTTCAGGGGTGAAGTTCACCCCTAAGCAGGGGCCTCCAAGTCATTTTGCCTAAGAAGAGTGAGGCAAGCTGGGCGCGGTGGCACACACCTGTAATCCCAGTTCTTGGGAGGCTGAGACAGGAGGATGGCAAGTTTGAAGCCAGCCTCAGCAACTTAGTGAGACCCTGTTTCCAAACAAAAAAAATAAAAATAGGGCTGGGGTGTAGCTCAGAGGTAGGATGCCCCTGGGTTCAATCCCCAGCACCACACACACACACACACACACACACACACAAAGAACAAGAAAAATTAGTGAGACAGGTGCTTTTGAGCAGAAGGAAAGTGCCAGCTCAAGAGGAGGGGCTCAGACTCCTTTGTCCTGGGCATGTCCTCTGCTATAACCACGTGATTATGATGGTTTAATTGCCCTGGGCGTTAAAGCCAAACCTGCATATATTTGCAGACACACCAACCACCTTTGATGTGAACCCTGTCCTGTCCTTGGTGGGTTGTCTCATGGTTCCTCCCTCGTGGAGCACAGGGGAGGTGAGGTAGGAGGAAGGGCAGACTCACAGTGGCCTGCCTTAGTCTGTTTTCTGTGGCTATAACAGAATGCCCGAGTCTGAGAATGTATGAAGGAAAGTTTACTTGGCTCATGTTTCTAGAGGCTGGGAAATCCAAGAGCATGGCGCCAGCAAGGGCCTCATGCTTCTTCAACTGACGGTGGAAAGCGGAAGGGAGAGTAGGCACATGCGAAAGGGGAGGACTCGCTTTATAAGAACCCACTCTCAGCCACGCGTGGTGCATGCCTGTAATCTCAGTACTTGGGAGGCTGAGACAGGAGGATTGGAGGTTCAAGGACAGCCTCAGCAAGTAGTGAGATTCTCATCAACCTAGTGAGACCCTGTTTCAAAAATAAAAATAGGCCGGGCGTGGTGGCGCACGCTTGTAATCCCAGTACTTTGGGAGGCGGAGACTGGAGGATCCGGGTTCGCGGCCAGCTTCAGCTCGCGCATGCGTGCGCGTGCACGTGAGCGTTCTCTCTCCTTCCCTCCCTCCCTGACTCTCTCTCTCTCTCTCTCTCTCTCTCCCTGTCTCTCTCTCTCTCTCTCTCTCTACTTAGTGAGGCCCTCCGC